>LKNJ01002484.1:918-62206 GCA_002120245.1 Maccullochella peelii
TCCTTGAAGAATATAAACCCAGTAGGGCACTTAGATCTTTAGGAAGCAGTCAGCAGGTTGTTCCTCGAGTCAGAACCAAACAGGGTGAAACAGCTTTTAGCTGCTATGCTGCTCACAGATGGAACCAACTTCCTGAAGATCTCAAATGAGCCCCAACTTTAGTCACTTTCAAAACGAAATTAAAAACCCTGCTGTTCTCCTGTGCATTTGCATGACTGGTTTCTCTAATGCACTTTTATTTCCTTTGTTGCTTTGGCAACTTACATCTTTTTACTGCACTGTAACTGTATTTTATTTCATTTTGTTTGATTTTATGTATCTCATTTCATTTTGTTGTAATTGATTTTATTCTTATAGTTTTGAATGTCCTTCTAATGCTTTTCTTTGCCTATGTAAAGCACTTTGAATTGCCTTTGTGTTTGAAATGTGCTATAAATAAAGCTGCCTTGCCTTGAAATCTCACACTAGTTTTGACTGGGCTGGCAGGTGGGAGGATGCAGTTGCCCAAGTGGCAAGCAGCCCAACAGGCTGGAAAATGTTTTATGACTTCAGCAAATTCAGTTAAAATTCAAGTCATCAAATCTGCAAAAACAGTATTTTTCTTCTTCTGCAAAATGCAAATTAAAGAATCTTTACAAATGGAAAACAAATCTTGTTTTACAGATAGATTGTTGTGTACATTAACTAAAAACAGAAGAATAACAAACACGTAGAAAAGAATGTCCTCACTAATGTCTAAACACTGAAGTCTAAAAAACACAAACACAAAGTTAATCCATCCAATAGTTGTTGACATATTTCAGTAAAAAACAAAAATGTGAACCTCATGGTGGCGTCACCAAAGTCAGTAAGATTCATCCTCTGGAGACCATGAATGTCATTTACATAACCCATCCCTCAGACACATTAACTAGCCACAAACCAAACAGTCCACCATCATCTAACAGCACAAAGCATCAACATTATCCAAACATGAACCTAAACCTCCAACACACAACGCTCCAGGAGAAAAACCCACAATGGAAGTACAACAGATACGCAAACACACAAACTCACAAGATACAGCAAACAAATCCAAGCCAGACAAACACACACAAGAGTCACATGTTACGTTTCTCCTCCTATCGCATGCTTCAGAGAGATATTCAGCAAATGCAAAAACATGAACAAAAAGATATTCAGCTCCATTCTCAATAACTATCATATCTAAATCAGGAAGTCTTCGTCAATCACACCTCTATATCTTCCTGTTTCAGTAAGTAGTGGAAATATACCACATCTTAATAGATCCCACTTTTAGGCAAATTATACTTAACGTTATTTTCCACATTTGTAATCTTTCTTATAAGGAAAGTTAAGTTCTCAATTTCAGCTTTTGCCAGATTTCTTCTGCAATAACACAAATTTAAACGTAAACATAAAACCTTCCTCTACAGCCTGGCTTTTGAGTGTTTTACAGACATTATTTACTTTATTTTATTCAACTACTTTCATGTATTTATGTTGGAAAATCTTATTATATTTTATTATTAATATTATCATATATATATATTATCCCTCTTATCAATTTTATCCCTTTGTTTTATCTTTATTTTATCACCTTTTATTTAACTCTTTTTATTTTCTTTGTTCTTGTTGTTTTTTGTTGCTGTTTTTACGGCCTGAACTTGTTCCGTCTTGTTATCTTATCACCTGTGAAGCACTAATCTGTATGAAAGGTGCTACACAAATAAACTTTGAGTGATAATTATGTTAGGACCAAACGACCAACGCTGCCATCCCTATAGAGCCACGCTGCTATTAAAAACACAGATTCGTTAACGCTTCAGCGAGATACTTGAAGAGCCTGCTCCTCCAGCCTCCACCCGCTCTGCTTGTGCTCCGTCCACAACTTACTACATGTTTAAGCTGGAGGGTCTTTGTCTATGTTAATGTCGGCGGGGCCTCGCCTCACCCTGAGCTCCTGTGTAAATTTGCTGCAGCAGGAAAAAAATCCAACATACTGACAAATCAAATATCCAACTGATGTTACAAAACTTACTGATGAATAGGACGTGACACGTGGAGCAAAGCCAGAGACGTCTTTGGTGTGTTTTTTTTTTTACAATCTCTGTGACAGAAATGAAGCTTTTAGGCAGCATGTTTTGTTGAATAAATGCAGTTATTTGAATGTTTGTCTTTTAGTTTATCTTCATCTTTTTGGCTTGTGATCCCTTAAAACGAAGCAATGTCTGCAGCATTGTGACTTGACTTTCTCAAGTTTTTTCAAGGACTTTTTAAAGGCCCCTTAAAGGTGAAAGTATCTAGTATTTCCAGCAGTGGAATGTAGTACATTTACTGTACTTAGGAACTGTTTTGAGGTATTTGACTTTACTTGAGTATTTATACCTCAGGGACACTTTTTTACTTGTTACTCCAATACATTTATCTGACAACTGGGCCAATACTGATTACTTTCTAGATTAAGACACAACAGCATGATCAGCTTAAACAATACGATGCATTGTTACAGACAATGCTTTATTTATATAGCACCATTCATACATGGCGTGTTGCTCAAAGTGCTTTACAATAAAAGTGAAGACAAGAGAATAAATATGAAAGGGGAAATTAAAACAAGTCCAAATACTACGCAATAAAACCAAGGAATCAAATGAATAAGAAAGAAAGGAGGCAGCAAATAGCAAGAACAGGTACGCTGAGAGGAAGAGTGACAGTTAGTTAGTAGGTTAGTTAGTTAGTAGCTCCACCTCAACCTGTACTGCAATATTAATGCTTCTTACATGTGGATGCATCAATAACACAGATCCAATAACATAAAACGGGGACAGGGACCATTCTGCTGCCTAATGAGCACTTTTACTTTTGGTGATAATACTTTTGACTTTTTCAGTGTTTGTGTGGAGTATTTTTAATAATGTGTTGTTGTTGGGGTTTTTTTACTCCAGAGAATTATCTTAATACCTCTCACCACTGAGTATTTACCAAAAAACACATTATCCCTTTCACTTATCTTGTGACCCCACAGAATAACTTGGGGTCCTTTGAGGGTCCCCACACCCCGATTGGGAACCACAGGTTTACATTGTGAATCTAATATTTCCACTTCTCTTCCCAGCATGCTTTCTACTATATTACTTTATTATTATAATTATTACACACCGTCCCTACAGGTAATCTATATTAAGCAGCATTAGTTCAAATGTCTGACGCTCCCGCGGTGCGCGCGCACTTCTCGCCAGGCTCTGAACTGGGCACGCAGGTTTTCATAACACCGTCGAGCTCGTCATTAAGACTTCACCCGTCAGACAGGACAGAGCGGAGCAGAGAGATGACTTCCGTGCGGGAGGTGAACCCCAGGGTGCGGGGCATCAGAGCCCCCACGAGCCTGCAGAGTCTGGCTGCGCGCGTCACAGAGGAGATCACACAGGTGAGTCCGCAGGTGTAATATCAGTACATAACATACACTACTGCAGGCTCCGTAACTGTTTCAGTTCACCACTATAAGGAGGAGAATACTGCACATTTTAATTAGAAAGGAAAGTGAAAGACTTATTCAGAGCCTTCATTTTTAATCATCATCAAAATAATCAATACTACAATATATAAACACTAATATAACAAGTCAAAATCCTGCCAAATTCATGTTTTACTGAAATAAATATAAAATAAGTATTACCAGCAAAATGTACTTAAGTGTCAAAGGATGAAAATACTCATTATGAAGAATGGACCCTGTCAGTGTTATGTTATTATATATATTGCATTATTGGATCGTTGTTACTGATGCATTAACATGTTTGCAGCATTTTAATGTTGTTGCTGTTTTAACTACTTTATATCGGCCTACTGTTGGGTAGTTTAATCTGTAACAGTACATTACGTATGTAAAGTAACTTGTAAATATAGCTAATGAGTAAATGTAGTGGAGTTAAAAAAAAAACCAACTACCGACTTGTCTTTCTGGTTTTAAACCTCTCCGGCTGCACTTGATGGCTGCTACATACCGTACATTAATGTCATACTAAAAAAGGTTAAAGCTAACAGGTCCCCAGTAACGTAGCAGTAAGATCGTGACCTGACTGTTATTTCTGCCCAACACAACCCTGTTAGATGCTTACTATAGAAAAATATATTTGGTCAGGCAAAATAGAGGTTAGATTTGTGCTTTGTTATTTGGATTTTCATTATCCATCTTATTGTATGTTTCATTTTTAAGGTTATAAGAGAAAAGGCTTTTAGGATGAGTGCAGAAGTGCCCAAACTAGACTTTAATTTGTCTGCGTGATGTCTATGATTGTGTTTGGCACGGGACTATTGACGTGTTGCCAAAGCTGCCAAAGTGTCTTCTAACTAATGTTGGCTGACAATAACATTGGCCGGTAAAGTCAGAATTCAGGTTCTTCCAGGTTAGTTCACAAACACCAGATCAGCCAGAACCACGGACTGTTGCTGGCAAACGCACAAAAGCTTTCTTTATATTCCACCTCAGAACAGATTTGATATACTGGACGAAGAGGACTTCCTCCTCTGGTTGATCATTAAACCCAGAAGCTTTGAGTGGAGCCGCTCCTCGGCACCTGTTGCCTGGTGTTTCGTCCCCCGGTAACTTTAATTACTGGAGACTCAATAATTAGAGACGTCAGAGCAAAATCTGTTGTTACTCATAGTTTTCTGTCTTAGATATCAATATTTATTTAGTTTTAGTCTCGCTTTCATTGTGGAAAAAAAGGTTTGATCTTGATACAGAACATCTTTGTGATACTACTGTCACACAGATTGAAATAAGTGGATCTGACATAACAACCTTAAAGATATTTAAGGTGGAATAAAAGCGGGAAATTGGGTGCTGAAGGATACAACCAAGCTGAGCTTGGGTTTAATCCAGACTGTTTTCTTCTCAGGGAGAGAAGAAACGCTTCAAGGAGGTGATTGATGTCAGTTCAGGTGATGCTCACAGGGCAGGGATGGCTCCCATCTCATTTGTTCGCCAGGTTGGTGTTTTATATTTCATCTGTGTGTGTGTGTGTGTGTGTGTGTACCTGCTGTACCTGCTTTCCTGCCCGTGATCAGCCCGACAGCTACAGCCTGAGCGTGTCTGTGCCTGTTTGTTTCCATCAGGTCTTGGCAGCATGTTTGTACCCTGAGCTCCTCGAAGAGAGAGGCCTTCCTCTGGATGTCGGGCAGAGGGCACAGGAGCTTCTGGGGGCCTGTAGTGGAGGGAGCGTGGGTGAGAATAAATACTATTAATAACTAATTCATTCAGTACAGATTTGAAAACATTTGACCCAAAATAGTCATAATGGCTGATGTATCCACTTTGTCGACGACAGGTTCGTACTCTACAACCTCCCACGGTATTCCACATGTCCACAGAAGTGTCGCTGACTTCATCACAAGGCGAGATGGTGGAGTGAGTTCACACCCAGAAAACATCATCTTCTCTAGCGGCTCTCAGAAGTCTTTGTCGGTATGATGAAGAAATATTGTTTTGGAGCATTATTAGTAGATTTATAGCTGTAAGGGAACTAACTTAGGGACAAAACATGCAAACATACGAATAAACGTCCATTAATCAGCTGAGGAATCATATAGCAAGACTGAGTCTGCAGTCATACTAGCAGCTCTGAGAGGCTGTACGGAGGCACATCATTGGTTTGAGCTAAACGCTAACGTCAGTATGCTAACACACACCATCCTAGTTTAGTGTGTCAGCATGTTAACATTTGCTAATTAGCACTTAAGTACAGCTGGGTGATGGGAATGTAATGTGTTTTGCAGGTAGTTAGTCATAAACCAAAGTATTGGACAATTACAACTTTGACCTGATGATGGCGCTATTTAAAATAAAGGGTCACCAAACTTATTACAATTCATCTCGAGGCATACATGAATGTAGAAAGTTTCATGGCATAATTGTGGAAGCATTTCACTCCAACCACCAATATCAACCTCGTGGTGGCGCTAGAGTAAAAGTCAGGGGATGGCAATCCATGAAAGGCTGCTTCTTATAACTACAGATCTAAATCATCACGGTTGTGCGATAAAAATGTTGCGTGTTGCTCTTTGACATGTACATCCAAAGCCCGACAGACCGTCTGTGCTTTGCTACGGTTACTAAGAGGAGTTTAGTTCAGTTGTAACGACCTTTTATCATCCCTTTACTTTTTATTTATGTTAAGGGGAAGCAGGGAGAGGACCCAAACGCAGACAGGCACAAAGACTGAAGCAGTTCAAAGATTTATTAACTCTTACTTGAAGTGCAGGCAGGCAGGCAAGCAAACAAAAAGGTAAATCCAGATACAGGAAAATGCAGAAGCACGAGAAATATGTCCAACGCAGGAACATGAAAACAACGCACAAGGAGCACAGAACACATCCAACACAGTAAACACACAATGAACCAACAGGGAACAAACCACATGGACCGGTATAAATAAGAGGCTAATGAGGGAATTAGGGGCAGGTGTGTAGTGGGGAACAGGTGTAGACAATCAGGGACAGAGACACGAGGACAGGAACACACTGGAAACAAGAGACCAGACTTCAAAATAAAACAGGAACCAGACAAGGAAACAGAACGTAACAACTCAGTGCCACTGCATGCTAACATGCTAAACATTACCCACTGAACATCAGGATGTTAAACATTGTCATCGTGAGCATGTTTTAGCATAAAAACACACTTTTTTTCCCCACTTAAATCTTTGTTGGCACAAGATTTGCAACATAAAGGACCACCATTTTTATTTTACCACATCAGAATCAGCTTTATTGGCCAGCTGTGTTCACATACAAGGAATTTGAACAACAAGCTCGACAAGGTAAACATAAACATTGAACTACTATGTACAGATAGCAATATATATATATATATCTCAAAATCCACTTTACAAAGTGCTTCACAAAGACAGCAAACTAAAACAGTCAAGTCATAAAATCACGAAAACAGATACCCCTACAAAATAAAAACATTTTGAAGGAAATAAAAGTAAAACTCACGTAAAATCAGGAAAGGCTGTCCGATAAAAGTATGTTTTAAGGAGGGATTTGAAGGAGATCACAACAAAAACAACATTTGTTGACAGTAAGACAATAGTGTAATGGCTATCCGTCATACGATGCTATGGTGGCTGTAGAAACTCAGTCTTGTTAGGTAATAAGTCATTAATATATATCCACCGTCACACTCGGCTATTCTTAGAAACGGTCATAGCTTGCCTGGTCACACCTGTTCAGGTTGACAAGACCAAGTCTGTTCAAACAGCTACTGACACACAAGGATAAAGAAAAGAAGTTCTCTTATCCTGTAATGGAATAAAAACATACATTTATGCATGTTTGTTAATTGTGTTAAGCTGGTTTTGCACCTGATGGCCAGTGGGGAGGGCGAGACTCCGACAGGCGTGTTGACCCCGATGCCCTGCCCACACACCCTGCCCATGCTGCTGGATGAGGCCGGGGTGACACTGGTGCCGTACCAGCTGATGGAGGACCAAGGCTGGGCTGTAGACCTGGGAGAGCTATGCCGAGCTTTGAAGACCGCTAGGGGGCACTGCAAGCCCAGAGCCATATACATCAGCAACCCAGGAAACCCCTCAGGTAAACAGTAGCTACATAAACTCACCCCCCCAACTATAATCTCTGATACTCACTATGGTTTGTCCTGCTAGGTCACGTGCAAGACAGGAAATCAATAGAGGAAGTGATTCATTTAGCTGCAAGCGAGGGCCTCGTGCTGTTGGCTGAAGAGGTGATTACAAGCTCCACAAAGAAACTGGCATCTAAAAGACTTTTGTTCTCATCAGTTTTCAGTCTCACACAAGCTCCCTTTTTTATTTCATGTCTTCTTGCACCTTCCAGGTGTACCAGGACAGCGTGTACGGACAGGACACAGAGTTTATTTCCTATAAGAAAGTCCTGTCCGAGATGGACAAAGAGTACTCGGAGACAGTGGAGTTGGTCTCCTTCAACTCTCTATCCAACGCCTGCATGGGGGAGTGAGTATCACTGATGTTTCCTCAGCCGAATGTGCGACCCCAACACTCATTACTTGGTGATTTGACCACATGCTTGCTGCCCTCAAATGGCGCAAGCAAGGACATCTTTTTAGGAAGCTGAATATACTTGGCATTGAAAGCCCTTGAGCGCACAAAGCCTTGAAAGATGATATTTTCTTATTTTGTACCTCTTCACAAGGTAAAATCAATACTGTTGCTAGATGACTGACAGTAAAAACAGATGTTGGTGTGGATTTCTTTGTCATGCTAGGAACAAGAAAGTAATTAATAGAAAACCAAAGAAATTCATAAAATAAAAGAAACTTTGGTTTTGCTTCAGTGTATTATAAACATCAGGACGGGTCACGACTCGTGAGCTTTCTGAAACCACTTGAATACAGTCAGACTCCTCAAGACAAACGTGACAAGGTTACATCTTCACCGGTATGCTTGCAGTCTCTACAGACAACTCAGAAAATACAAATGTTTGCAAGTGATGAAACAAAGTCTGGATCCAATTGTGCTCGACTACAGACATCTGTGATTTTACGAGCACACACACAAAAAGAAAAAACCTTTAGATTTCCTTTGACATATGTAACACAATGGCGTGTTGGGGTCACCGATGGGTCTAAACTTTGCTATACTTTCATCCAAAATTGTCATTTTCAAAGTATTTTCAGACTTGAACGTGAACTGAATGTTGCGTGGTGGCATGTTTGCGTACAAAGCTGATAAAAAAAGACATGAACAGACAGATTTGCTCTGGAAGACGCTGCCTCGCAAGTGGAAACGAACCAAATTGGAGAAGAAGAGGGAGAGAATGACCAAAACTTGTCTCTGAAAAATCACATTTATATACTTCAAATTTGCAACAGCAAATACGTTTTGAAGGAAGCGTAATGCTGCCCGGCTTTTTATCAATATGATAAGGAAACGTTGTAAATGAACATTCATTTGTTTTCCCTATAATAGGCCACATATCCGCTTGTTGCAACCAAAGCATGATTAATGATTTTATAGTCATGTTTAGCCAACTCAAATCACTTGGTTATGGGTATGGAAAGATCGTAGTCTGGGTTATATATTAAGAAAGCCAACATGACCTGAGACAGTTTTTTCCTTTTAAAATGTTCTTTCCGATTATTTAACCAATATAATAGGAAGCCTGGTGTCAAAAGTCCTGGCTTTGTATGCCCAACATCCATCCCGACCACCTCCCCACGACTTCCGTGCAATAAAAGTAAAGAACACTTTGTTAGGTGGAAACCAGTGAACCATGTAAACATGGTGGCTATAAAAGGAATAAAGTGAGGTGAAACTTTCCCTTTAAGTTCAGTCTGAACGAACGTTCAGCCTTAGAAAAGACAAACTGTGTGTTTTCCCTCAGGTGACTCGTTCTGTTGCTGTGTGCTCACTCTGTGTTTAGATGTGGTCTGAGAGGAGGGTACGTGGAGGTAATTAACATGGACCCAGCAGTCTTTAAGTATTTAAGAAATATGCAGGCCACTTCCAGCCCTCCGATTTTATCACAGCTGGCTCTGGAGGTCATGGTCAACCCGCCCTCGCCTGGAGATCCTTCCTATGAAACACACACACAGGTAAGAAGAACAGCAACTCTGGAAAATACAACCTCTTACAGAATACTGCTTTAAATGTAAACAGTAACTAAAATGCAATAACACACTGTACTATATGTGTGTGTGTGTGTGTGTGTTGACGCAAATCCTGATCCAGATTATTTGGGGTGCAGTCTTTGCAGATGTCGGCCCCCAAAAAGATTTTGCCATCTTTCCTACTTTGTACTTTGAAAACGGAGGTCGTTGTTTGCACAATCCTGTTTAAATTGATCTAAAATACAAACCGTAACAGCTCGAGCGTTCATTCTTTTTGCAGCTGAAAGCTAAGACTCCTGTCTTGTGCGCTAGCGTCGCAAGTTGATGATGATGTCATTACGTTGCGTTACATGCGGTGCAAAACGTGGCACTGTTTTTAATTTACGCCACAGTTTCAGTAATTTTATCAGTCATTTTGGTTTATTGACTTACAGCCTTTTAGCTTATAGGTTGTACAGATTTTAGGGATATGAAGCATTTTAAGATAATCTAGGAAATGACATCACAATGGCTGGCTGACCATTTCTATTGCAGAGTTCAAAGGGTTAAAATATTCATTCGTGCAGCTTTAAGTTACTGTCAGTGGAGTTCTTTAAAGGGACCGTTCAGACTTAGCTTGTATGCTTTTAAAACTCGTCCTTTTTTTCCTCAATCGAAGGAGATTCTTCACACTCGGACAACTCTGTCCCAGAATGCTCAGCGTGCTTGTGACTTCCTGAATGATCTGCCAGGGATGAACTGCCAGCCAACGATGGCGGGAGTCTTTCTTTATCCCCGTCTGCATTTACCGCCTCAGATGACAGAGGAGGCCAAGGTCAGAACACATCTCCACTGGACCTGAAGTCCTCAGGTTTCCCTACAGTTTATGGCTGCAGTACTTTTAATTGAAGTTATTAATATTGTAACGGACGTGTTCACAATCAACAAGAAACACACAAAATGTCAATTATTTGTCCATAACTCAAAATCTTCAGTTATAAATGTGAATGCATGCGTCATTTATAAGGTCAGCAAAATAATGATTGTATCTTTAATGTTTTCTGATGTTACTAAAGCTTCAGTAATTGTTAACAGAAGTCAAACAGCCGTATGTACTTTTATTAAGGCACAAAATGATTATTTTTCATCCCACAGTTATGCATGTAAATTAACCCTGTAATGGTTAAAAAGCTAAATTACTGGGGCTTTCTTTCATCCTTTATTTCTAAAGTCACATATATGACTGGTGATAAGAAACACACTTTAATATTAATTAATGTTGTTGTGCATAAAATCTAATATTATACATTGAAAAGCTGTTGTTAATTTTCAGATGTTGGGAGTGGAGGCAGATGTGCTTTACTGTCAGAGGTTACTGGAAGAGGAAGGTTTGTGTTTGGGAGCCGGCTGTGAGAACGGACAAGAGGATCAAAACTACCACATCCGGTAAGAAAAACGGCTGCATGTGTTATTAAGAGTTTTTTGGGGACATTTTTATGCCTTTATTGGAGTTTTAGATCTTCACAGTGAGGACGTTTTTGGAAAGAGAGGATATTTTAGGAATGTGAGGACATTCGAGGACATCCTGGACAGTGTTGGAAAGGTCAATCAGAATAACTTGAAGGGCCTTTAAGAGCATGTGTTGCATTTGTTCTTTTTTAATTAAATTATATCAAACTTTACACCTATTTTATTGCTATTTTCTCACGGTGAGATTATGATTGTGAAGCAGTGTTACAGCCTTTACTCAGAGCTGCTGTACAAATAAAAGATATTATCATGATTATTATCTAAATTAGCATTTGTGCAAACCAAGAGTTTAGGAAACCAGTATGTCCATGTTTATGTATGAGTCTGTCCCCCGACAGAGTGTAGGTGATACAGGATTAAAAATGTTACTGCGCCTGTGCTTAAAGCACTTATTCCTGCTTTCAGCACAGGCGTGTCCATGTGCATATGTTAACGCTGTGTTTCGTGTGGCGCTCTCCCCTCACAGACTCTGTGTTTTGGCTCCTCCTGCCACCCTGGAGGAGGTCTTGGCACGCCTTCGGTCTTTCCACCTGCGCCTGCTGGACAGATTTCCCTGACAGAAATGTCAAGGACACAGACTTTTTTTGGGGGGGGGGGGAGATACCAAAGCGTGGTTTACATGGTCTTCTCCCACTGACAGTAACACTGTGTTTTTGTTTGACCGCAAATCTTTGAAAATAACACGGAATAACTTATTTCTTCATCCTGCAAAGACAAAATACACTTAAATTCCTTTAATAAGACTGATTTAATCCTGGACAACATACATACAAAAGCACATTTTAATACTGTATAATAACTTGTGAAATTGAAGATGAAAACAACAAAACAAATACTACAAACATACATTTCGTCAGACATTAAGTAGCTGCAGTGCAGTCTGTTTAATTGGTCACTTTTACATTCAGATTTTAGTCTGCACAGGAACACTGAGGCCTGCTGAGAACCCAAACTCGATGCACTGTAAAATTCCTCAGGGGATAAGGGTTCGTCTAGAGTATTAACTTGTTCTTGTGTAAGATGTGGGAGGTTTATAGTAATAAGGGAGTTATGGATATCATCAATATTTGGGTTGTGATCTGAGGTGTTCTTTGTAGAAGTTCCTAAATATATCGTTTATATCTTTAGAGCCGTGCGGAGGCTTCCCTGCTGAGTCCTTAATAACTGTAATGGCTGCTTTTACTTTGTTTTGTTTAATGAAATTTGCCAGGTATTTACTTGATTTATTATTACATTCAGATTTGTTGTGTCTTCTCCTCTCTAGAGAGATCATTCAGTTCCAGTTTATATTTTCTTAATTCACATAGTGCTTTTTCCGTGGGGTTGGTGGCAGAGGTGTTTTCAAGTTCTTTTATTTTTCCTTCCAATTTAAGTCCCAATTCTGTGTCTTTCTTTTTCTTATAGGATGAAATGATCCTGCCCCTTATTACAGCGCCCTGGGAAGTGTAGGAGACGGGTTTCCATGAAGGATGTCCACTCTCTCTTTAAGTAACTGTCAAAATCTTGGTCCTTTAGCAGAGATGTGTTAAACCTCCATCTGATGGTTGATTTACATTGGGGTTTTCTGTTAAATGAGCTTAAATGAAACTGATCATTGATCGCTTATTGTGCTTTAATTAATTTGGGTTACTGAAATATCTGAGTGGAGGGAATTGTGGAGTATTCTCTTTCACCTTGGTGGTTTAACCTTCAACTAGACCTCCATATATTGATTTAAAACTACTGTGGATTGCCGAGATCTAATGTTAGCACAGAGTTAGTCACCTCCTATGATTAATTCTGAGCTGGGGAAGTTGTTGAGTAGATATAAATATAAATGAGCAATTGTAAGTCGAGTGTTATGAACAGAGATATTGACAATTACAAATCGTCGTTCTGAATCTGTAACTGTAGCGTAATCAAGATGGCAACTCCTCTTTGCCTTGAGTTATAATCGGCTCAGTGTAGAAGTCACTGAAGTTGGCGATGGAGGCGAACAGCACTCCAACCTGAGCGTAGGACTGGTAGTACAGGTCCTGGAGGGGAGACGAGTTCAGAAACAAAACGGGCCTGATCAAGCTGTACTGTGATGGTCACCAGGGTTTCACAGAAGTGCAAAGAATGCCACCTCAAAGTCCACTTACTAAATATTTTATATACTGTAATATACAGAATTGTGCTTTATGTGCACGTGTAAAGAAACTTGTGACTCTGGTTCTGAACGGCACTTTAGAAATCCAGTTTACTTACTCACCTACTTACTAGTTTATCAGAGCTTTCAACCACATCTCACGGTCTTCCTCAGTGAATGCAGCTGACTCGGTGTCATCACATGACTAATGGGTGGACCACAATCTTGCCATCACATGATTTACACTTACTGTAGGTAATGATGACGCCTCCGTTTGCTGAAGAAGATCATGAGATGCATCAGAAAGCTACAAAAAGCTGCAGATTTTTGTTGTTGTTGTTACGGCCCTGCTGGTTTGTAGCCATGCGGGTAAAAAGTACCGGTATATGCAGCAGAGCACACACACAAAAACACACACATCTCAATAAAAACACATAGGATAAAATAACACAATAAATAGTTAAAATGCTAAAAACAAAAGTGTGCATAGTAACAACATTTCAGAGCGTGTTTTTCTTTCAAAGCGTATATATTTGGTACATTTGACAAATGTTTCATGGTACGATTTGTTTGAATTTTAAAATGTGGTACATAACTTCAGATGATGTTAATTAATTTAAGTTAATTATAAAAACCCATCACATACTGTTTGAAGATTGTTTCAAGGAAGAAATTAAATGACATCATGTTTGGACAGCTCTGCAGTGTGGTTTCTTTTTCTCAGCGTTTCTTCAGGTCCAGCACTAAATGCTCCATTAAATTATAGTCATGTGATGTTTATTAATCACTGTAGGATAGTTATTTTACACTCCTACGCCCCTTTGTAGGAATCTTAAGTATAAATTACCCCCAAAAGTCTTTTGGAGTCAAATATTTAGCTATATTTCTGTACACACGTGCTGATTTGTTCTGGCTCTGGAGAGGTTATGTAAGGACGGGTGAAACAGATGGATCAGGGAACGTAGATTCCCAGGTCAAAGACTGGACTGTGTGTGTGTTTGTTGTCTGATTACTGTTCAATTTGGAGAATATAAAAGCCATACGACGCACTCAGACGGTCCACTCTGAGGAATCATGATGAAGGTGGCCCTCGTCCTGCTGTTCGCTGCCCATGGTGAGTCTCATCCACCTGATTTAAAAAGGGGAATGTCTCCTAGCAGGGTTAGCCCACAAATGCATAGTTTCATTTAAAAGAGAAAAGGCTCAGTAATTTCCTAAAACAGCTGCTCACTGTAGTTTTATCAAACTTCACTCAAACAGGAGGAAATTGTGCATTTGTTGGGGACTGTTTTCAGCGGCGGATGAATCCACATTTGGTGCTCTAGTGAGTATTTCCTGCAGCAGGACGGTGTGTGTGGGAGTGAGTCCAAATAAACTACAGTGTGTGCGTTCATGGTGATGAAGGAACAACAGTGTGGCTCACTGACTAAAGTTTTTGGAGCAACAATGGAGCTCTGTGGCTCAGAGGAAGAAGATATATATCAGGCTGTGATACACACACAGTACTTGTTAGAAGGATCAATACATTGTTGGTTTTTGGTCTTTTATGTGGGATTTGTTGACAATAAGAAAATATAAAGTAGTTCCAGATTGTGCCCTCAGGTCACAACAGCAGTTACAGCACTTGAAGAGAGGCACCCCCCCCACAAGAGGGGCACTTGCTGTGGCACAGACATTTCCAGGTTAAAGTTCCTTTGTGTACATTTCTGATGAGATTTTGATGGCTTACATTTTAGCAAAATTAGTGAAAATTGTCACATTGGTGTGTTTCTTTTCAGCCCAATAATCTGTAAGAGGAGAACTAGACATGTGTACCACAGCATTTCTTGACGCTACGAATGAGGGGCAGACAGAAAGTCTGTATTTTTAAAATCTAACACATAGGTGCTTAAAATAAATGACAGTTAACAGCTGCTCCATCTGTGCATGCCACCACATTGGATGTACAGGGCTAATACACAGTATTGCCATTACCTTACTCTGAAGATGGTCCTTATCTCCAGCTGGGATTAGCAGGTAGATTACAGGATTACAGGGAAAAACTGAGTTGTAAAATACTGAGAAAATGATCTTAGTGATCACTGTTTTCCAAACTGATCATGTCTTTAGTTTTTGAGTGTGACATTTGGGACCTCAGCCCCTCCATATGTTACAAATCGGGGGGCAAAATCGATTGTTATTCTTTTCTTTAAACTTTTGTCCAGCAGCGAATTGTAAAGTGTTTGTGTCACTGCACAGATGTTCTGCAATCCAATGAAAATTAGTCGATGTGCATGTAAAACTGTGAAAATGTGCCGTAAACAAAATTTGAGTAAGCGGTAAACCTGTTCAAAGCTGGGCTTTCTCCCCAGCAGGCAAACATTTCATCATTCTGGGCAGTCGGCAGACATCTTTCAAACCGCTGCAATACCTCTGAACATGCTGCAAATAACATTTAGCTTTTTTTTACCCTAAAGTTTGCAAAGGAAAAGCGACCAGAGAAAATTGTGTTACAGCTTTCAGTGTCAGCCTTTGTAACATCCGGTTCTTTCTGTGGCCCAGCTTACGGGTGTGGCACGCCCACCTACCAGCCCTCTGTGAGCCGCGTGGTGAACGGGGTAGATGCCCGGCCCTACAGCTGGCCCTGGCAGGTGAGCAGATAATAATCAGTAATATGACAGATATATAACATGCATACATGAGGTGATAAAGATTTGCCAACATGTTACTGCATCATATCTCTTAAAGTAGATGGCCCTCTTATCTCATGTTTTTATCATGTCGTATGAAATGTGTTATATAAATAAACTTAGGAATGCATTCAGAACAGAAAAGTAGAATAAAAATGTTTTTGTGCCTCCGTTAATTTGGCTCAGTATCACTTAGACTAATATTGACTTTTTGACCTTTCAGACGAGAACCTGGATCATGTAACAACCTATTTATTTATTAAATGAGATGGCTACTTATTGCCTGTAAGTGATGTCTGGCTCTAAAGCCGCCTCTCCGTGTGTCACAGATTTCTCTGCAGTATCTCAGCGGCTCCACGTACCATCACACCTGTGGAGGCACTCTGCTCGCTCCCAACTGGGTCATGACCGCTGGCCACTGCATCGGGTGGGTCGCAGTTCACTCTCATTCTCTGCTTGATGTGGGGCGAAGGTTTTATCAAACTTGATCAAAGTCTATGTGTGTCTGTATATATATATATATATATATGTATGTGTGTGTGTGTGTCAGATCTCGTACCTACCGTGTGGTGCTGGGCGAGTACGACCTCACCAAAGCCGAGAGCTACGAGCAGGTTAGAAGTGTGGAGAAGATCGTGGTTCACCCTGGCTGGGACAATAACTGCCTGTCTTGTGGGTAAGAGTTTATAACTCCTGCATACGGAGAGCTGTACAGGAAACAGCTTTAGACAGGGTCAGAGACATTTCACAAACAAATTTAAAGCTGCATTAATAGTTTTTTGGGCCACTGTTATGCAGACGACACCCAAATGTATGTCCCATTAAAAATAAGTGAAAAAGGCAATTTTCTTTGCCGTTCATTATTATCTTGTCTGTCAGAAGTCAAATTTATTCATAAAGTACATTTAAAAACAACCCTCGCTGACCAAAGTGCTGTCCAGACCAGAGCAGGTAGCTAAAATCACAAATAAAAGACATTTTGAGGTTCTTTCTGTCCATGAGATGCCTCTCTCATGTTTTAACGTGACTTTCTTTCTCTGTTCAGTAATGACATCGCGATGATCAAACTGGCCTCGCCTGCAGTCCTGAACGACAAGGTGCAGCCGTCCTGCGTGCCAGTGAGCGGAGAGATCACTCCTCATGACTACCCCTGCTACATCACCGGCTGGGGGAGACTCTACAGTAAGAGTTTCTCATTTATAATCCTTTACAAACACTACGATGCGACTCCAATGATCCAATATAAACATGATGCAGCTGAGTAGTGCAGCAATAAATGTATGAACTATATTTTTATTCTAAATTTAAATAAAAATGTAGATTTAAGACCATGTTAACAACCCGACAATTATAAGAAAACAATACAATAACAATAGAGCAGGAATGAAGTACAGTACAGCTAGTTTAGGACACCTCATCTAAACTGCATTTACAAAAGGGAGCCTGGCCCCACCACCACCTCATGGTCTCCTCTTTCACTTTTCCAGCTGTTTTTTAAGCACCTCTGTTGTCCGCACCATCATTGCAAACACAAATGCTGCCAAGAGACACTGCAGGCTGGATTGAAGTTTATTTGGAAACCTCTGACAGTGAGCGATTTCTATGTACTTTCCTGGCCATTATCATCGTCTCAGGGCTTGTAAAAGTGCATGACAGAGGGGACTACTGGGAAAAGAAATGGCCATATAACTTTAGATTCCCTGGCGATACAATGACATGCGATCACTTTGAATCCATCTTATGGTCCCTGCACTTGAGCAACCCAGCAGGAGATAAGGAACACTGCAGAGTATGGCAGACTGTTCAAGATCAAGCCTCTGCAAAGCACACTTCCAGCCTTATCAGAACATTGCCATAGATGAAAGGATGGTGGCGTCTAAGGCTTGCATCAGTATGAGGCAGTATATGAAGCAAAGCCCACAAAATGTACAAAATATTTCCTCCTCAACTGCCTACACATGGAATTATTTTGTCTTTGAGGGGAAGAGTGTGCACGTTCCAGGCCAGGGTTTGAGCTACACGTCAGTAACGGCCCTTATGGCAGTCTCTCTCCTCGGTTTTTCGTTGACAATTTCTATTCCAGTCCTCTTTGAGGACTTGTACAGACAAAACACTGGTGCATGTGGGACACAGAATGACCTACCAAAAAATGCAGAGAGGGGAGATACGCGGTGGATCCAGCAAAACAAACTTCTGTTTGTAAAATGGATGGACACATGTGAGGTGACTGTGAGGCAAACTGTGAAGAGGAAAGTGAAAGAGGCCGGTGTGTGGCAAACCAAGAATGTGACCATTCCCGATCCTGTTTTGAATTACAGTCGCCACATGGGTGGCGTGGATCTGCATTGATTGGCTATTACAGTGTGCACCACAAAACTATGAAATGGTATAAGAGCTTCTTTTACCATTTAATGGACATCGCTGTGGTCAACAGCTTCCTTCTCCACAAGGAGCTGCACAGAAAGAAGAGTGATCCCACCCTGAAAAGGCCATCCAACCAAAAGCGCTTCAGGGAGAAGCTGGCTGTAGGAATGCTGGAGTTTACCTCCACCAACAACACCAACCTCCTGCATGCCTGACTACTATGGAAATGATGATACCCAATGCAGGAGGTACTGCAAAAGATGCCAGGATGCCGGCATCAAAAGTGTGACGACAGCTGTGAACTGCGTCCATCTGTGCTTCACTCCTAAAAGGAACTGCTTCAAAGACTGGCACAACAAATAAATGACAGCAGTTGCTTCACTTTTGTTCTTTTGTTGGCCATGGGTAGTGGTTCAAAAACCCCACCCACGGACCTAAAATCATGTATATAGTTGAAACATTTTTCTTATATATAAATCTGCTCAGTTTTGAGTCAAACTTCATTGCTTTTGTTTGCTTTTCTTTGAATGGGGACATGTATAGAGGTCTGACAGAGTTTTCAAAACAAAGCCAAAAACAGTTGTATTTAGATGGAATAAAAACTATAGTGACACGGAAGTGAAATTAATGGTTTATAGTTTGTTACCTGTGAAAATTCAAATGGCACAGATGGTACCCAAATGGCCAATTTGGAGATTCCGCCTGAACATGCCTCCACTAAAACCTCTCTAACTTTGCTCTGCTTCACTTTATTAGCATCAATCTTGGCACAGGTAATGTTCAGATGTTGTACTATGGTTTGCTAGAGGTTTTGGGCTACATTTTCTTTTGAGGCGGAAATGAAATCTTTCATTTATGCTGTGTTCCATCTCCATTTACTCTGACCTAGTAACATCTAAAGTGATGCTTACACCTCTGCAGAAATCTCACAAGTGTTACCTTTATTATGATACCAAGATTATTCATATAGACCTTGTAGTCTAGTCATTTCGGGCATGTCATTTTTGAGCAGGGGACTGAGCCAGAGGCCTAGGGTGTTAAGGGTAGGGAGCAGGGAGAGGACCCAGACGCAGACAGGAGTCAAGGCAGGCAGGAGGTTCGAAGGTTTTATTACGTTTCTTGGCAGGTTCCAGAGGGCAAGCAAACAGACAGGTGAACAAGCAGGTTACCAGACAGGTAGGCTATCAGGTGAGCAGGCACATCACAGATCAGATCACAACGAACTGACACAGACAAAATGAAAAGGACAGGTATAAATAGGGAAGGGACAGACGAGGGGATCAGGGCCAGGTGTGTAATGGGGAACAGGTGAAGACAATCAGACACACATACACGGCCACACAGAGAGAGAGAGAGAGAGAGAGAGAAAAGCCACTTGTGAGTGGCAGCAGGAGCGGAGGGGCCAGGCTGAGCGGCCATGGGCGTGGCTGGTAACACCACCGGGGCAGATGTAACATAGGGATTAAGAGGTTAACTGGAAATATTCAAACTAAATTAAATTAAAACATACTTTCTCCTTATTTTCCTACAACATTCTTACATTCAAATAAAACAAATTTGTCCCCAAAGCAGCTGCCATTTCAAAAGGTTGCAATGAATCTTATATATTCTTGATCGTATTGATTCTATTAGAGAGGAATCATGTTATACTGTGTCGTAGGACACTTTAAAAGGAATAGTTTGACATGTTTGGGAAATACGCTTAATTGCTTTTTGCAGAGAGTTCCATGAATATAACGACATTACAATAAGAAGAACAAGTAGTGCAAAGTGTCAAAGTGCAAAATTAACCAGTATCAGTCTCTCTAGTTAATTTCGATGCCCTTTTTGCAGGTGGCGGTCCCATCGCCTCTAAGCTCCAGCAGGCTCTCCTTCCTGTAGTCGGCCACAGCATCTGCAGCAGCAGCAGCTGGTGGGGGAGCACCGTGAAGCCCACGATGATCTGCGGCGGCGGTGACATCCGCTCTGGCTGCCACGTATGCACCGCTCTCTTCCTCTGGCGCTCACCGCGACACGATGCATCACACTCATATCAGTCGGTTGCCTTCACTTGTCTTCTGTGTGTCTCTGCAGGGGGATTCAGGAGGCCCTCTGAACTGCAGGGGGGGTGACGGCAGGTGGTACGTGCAGGGGGTGACCAGCTTCGTCTCCTCCCGAGGATGCAACACCCCCTTGAAGCCCACGGTGTTCACTCGCACCTCTTCCTTCACCAAGTGGATCAGTGACGTGAGTTTATTATAAACATCAGTGTTATTTTCACATGTTTATTGCTACTGGAGATATTAAGGATTTCACACACATTTAATTTACTTTTTAAAAGAAAATATATCAGTAAGGATTTTCTTAAAATAATGAACAATGTAGGATGTAGCATATAGGGTACATCCTTGTCTCTGATTGGCTATTGCTGCTCTAAGTGCAACATTATGCTCAAAGGTTTTTCTTACACAGTAAATTGTCACTCGTCTGTAGCTTAAACTCCAGGGCTGTGAGGACACCGAGGTCATGTACTCTTTTTGTGTATATATAATAAATATCACATGGTGAATATATTAAAGGCTGATTCACTATTTCAATTCTGACAACTTTAAGGCCAACCTAAAAATAAATAGACAAAAGGATTCAGATTCAGGGTTTTAGTGTGGAGAAGCCTAAAAAAAAGGTCTAAATTTCAAAAAGAAAATCTAATTAAATAGTTGACTAAATAAGAGACTTTATTTTTGGTGTCTGGTCAAGCTTCATGAGGGTTGAGGAGTATGTATGTCTAACACTGTGGCTATGATCCTGTATTTGGCACAAAAAAATAAAACTCTTCAGTAATATTAACATTTACTACACAGTGCCTCAGAATGAAAGAGCAGTCTCCTCATGTGGCAATCTGTTTATTTGCTAAAGTTTATGTGGCTTGTCAGTATATTTTTTTTATCTTTCAGACGATGCTGCAGTACTGAAGACCTGAAAATAAATCCATTTGATCAACTACGGACTGTTTCCTGTTCTTTCAATTTAGCTTTTTTTATTTGTACAAGCAATATAAACCCGAGCTGTGCCTCGGTTTCATACTACACACTAATTCTATGCACGATTTGAGCATGTAGTGTGTTCACACGACATTCAATTTATACTCAAAACAGTCAGTATTCAGATGATTTTTAAGTGTGCTGTTTAGGGACACTAAATTTCTCCCAACATGCAAAGCACTAAATGGAAATGAAAGAAAAATAAACTAATCGTGGATGATGGTGAATCAGCTCCAGGAACACCTCAGAAAACAAGACAAAGAACTATTAAAACATTAGAAAAACATTTTTCTGTCTATTTGTGAACTTTAACCGGCCGTGGTATTTTAAAGGTTAAAGTCGCCTAAAGCTGTGGAGCTGTAGAGCAGTGCAGTGGGAACTGCAGGTGGTGTAGTTTCAGTGGACGGCCACACGGTGGCAGTGTTCGCTTTAGCAGTCGATGAGCAGATGTGACTGAAGGGGGGGCTGGTTGGGTTTGCTGATGAGAGAAACAAAGAAAAAAAAGCATCTTTCATTCATCAGATCAGTCAAATGAAGCTGCACATTATTATGATTATATACTTTACTGAATTCAGTGTGTAGCATGCAGAACAAGGTGGGATCCACTATGGGGGGGAACCTCGGCCAGGTGACCGAACCAATTAAACTGATCCTCCAGGTTTGAAATTTAGGGCAACACGTGTAGGAGACACAGAGAGGCACAAATGTAATATAGCACACTTGAATGTTTGAAATAATAAAGTGAAAAGTAGCTGTCTTTGTTTCCATCTGGAGGGGGGGGGGGGGGGCTCCTCCAGCCTTTAGCCGCCTGGAGTTCAGCCCAGCGAGTGAGTGAGTGGGCTTCAGATCACAGGCCATTGGCTGGCCGCTGCATTAAATCCTCGGCTGTAAATAATGTGATAACTGCTGTGCAGGGCTCAGCGTTGCCCACAGGAACCGGCGGCCATCTCTTCCCCCCCCCTCCTCTCTCCACCCTTTTCCCAATGAGTGGAGTTTGAATTTTGCACATGCTATATGTAATTATTCCACCCCAGTTGCTCCAGGGTAAAGAGTGAGCATAGACCTCATTCCCCAAAAGCAAAACAGCCACCCACAACCCCCCCCCCCCCTCCATCCAGGCTCCAGCAGCCGCTTCGCTGCAGAAAAACGCAGAATCAGCAGCTTTACAGGAGAGAAAACCAAGGCAGGAAATAAAGCAAGTCCACTCCACACATGGAGCCCGCAGAACACACATGGTGGAGGGTATAATGCAGGTACATTTGCACACTGATGATTGTTGATTGATCACATCACTCCTGTTTAAGCTTCCTGTCACCGGCTCCCAGTATGTTTCAGAATAGATTTTAAGATTTTACTGATTACTTTCAAGGCTCTTCGTGGCCTCCCTCTCTGCTATATCTCTGACCTGGTAGTACCGTACGCGCCGGTACGTACTTTGAGATCCTCGAGATCCTTTTGTCTGTTCCAGAGGCCCAGCTGAAAACTAAAAGGGGACAGAGCTTTTGCAGTCAGGGGCCACGAGGCCCTGGAACGATTTGCCCGAGGAAATCAGGTCGGCTGAGTCAGTGATCTTCAAATCCCTTCTTAAAAACATACTTTTATCAGAGAGGCTTCCCTGATTTTATGCGAGT
The DNA here is from genome assembly GCA_002120245.1 of Maccullochella peelii. Taxonomy (NCBI): domain Eukaryota; kingdom Metazoa; phylum Chordata; class Actinopteri; order Centrarchiformes; family Percichthyidae; genus Maccullochella; species Maccullochella peelii. The sequence continues at coordinate 23,838 of LKNJ01002484.1, forward strand.
TTTAATTTTCTGGCTTTTATTTCCTTTAAAAATGTTTTTATTTTGTATTGGTGTCCGTTTTCTTTTCTTGTAAAACCAGATGATTTTATAACTTGTTTTATTCTGATTTTTTTGTGAAGCATTTTGTAATGTGGATTTTGAAAAGAGCTCTATAAATAAAGATTATTATTACATTGTGTGATGTTAAAATGCAGTTTAAGAGGCGCGGGGCTCATCTACTGCAGCACAGTAATGTTTCTGCTCAGTTCACCTTTTAGCATTGAGCGCAGTGGTGGAAGAAGTACTCAGATCCTTTAAGCAAAAGTCGAAATACTATAGTCTAAAAATAATCCATTACAAGTAAAAGTCCTGAATTTCAGTACAGAAGTATTAACAGCAAAATGTACTTAAAGTATGTAAAGTAAAAGGACTCATTATGCAGAGTGGCTCCTTTCACAGAGTTATATTATTTTAGTGGCATCATATCATCTTTTCATATATAAAAAGTAACTAGTTTTTTTAGTATTACATAATCATCCTATTTAGCAGTAAGGTGACATATTGATAAGGATTGACAGAAAAAAGCTTGAAACGGTGCTGAAAATTAAAAAGCCCTCGTGGACAAAACTTGCATTTTGCAGTACTGTGTTTTTTAAATCTGTTTAAGTTGCAATATTGTAATTTTATGCCACCTACATGGTGCGGTGTGGCATGTTGGCGCTGTATGTGCAACCCCGCCTCCCGTACATTATGTTTCTGTAATACAAATTTGCAACAGCAAATACGTTAAATACGAGAAAGATACAAGGTTATATTGGTTTTGCTTCTAACATTTTCATCTTTAATTTCAGCTTTCGTTAGTTGAGGTGTTCCTCTCATTCCTTCAAGATATCTAACGTGTGTAATGGAGTTCATCTAAGACTTAATGAATGTCTCAGTGTTAAAGTGAATTTTTCATGGAGGGCTGTGTATTTTTGGCCTGGAGAGCAGCCTCAGCACCTGGGCTTTGTGCGATTATCTGAGCATTTTGTTGAAATGATGACAATTTAAATGTGTTTATCTCCTGTTCATTTTTGGAGTCAAGAATTTTCCCCGTTTTATGGATGTGTAGATTTCCTTGCAGAAGACCGGAAATATATGGCCTAATACGTACAGATTTAGCTTCCTTATGAGCCCTAATTACTGTAATAACCTTCAAAGGAAATGTGTTGTAAAGTTGTCTTGCTAGTGCCCATGTTGCTATGAAACTGAGCCATCGTTTGGATGCCACCTTCAATTCTTCCTCATGTGCTTTCTCTGGTTTCTCAAATGCAATTAGACCCTCGTGTTAATCCAATCCCCACCACCGATTGTCTGTCTGCTTGTTTGGCCATCTGCCTGCTGACCTGCCTGAGTGCCCGGATTTCCACTGCAGACATGATGGCAGTTAACACACACACACACACACACAGTGCAGCAGATCTGATGCACCTCCCTGTAAACGCGACATACGAACACGAGAATAAGACATCAGCGGGACCGAGTGTGCAGGAGCAAACCAAATCTGCTGTCAGAGAGGAGGTGTGTTCCTCTTCTAAGGAGATACAGCGGGAGCTCGCAAGCTGTCGTGATGTTCACCATGGCGACCCGACAGGACGGGCTGCTTGTTCTCATTCTCCTCGTCTCTCTATTCTCTGCTCCACCTCTTGTTTTTCTGTCTTTTCACCTGTTTATCTGTCTTTCCTTCCCTCCGTCACGCTCTCACAAGTATCGATGAGTATCGAGTGTCTCTAATCTGTAGCACCCATTTCAGCTTCGCTTTATGCCAACAAGTCCTCCAACCTAGACGACAGAACAGGGGTGAAAAAATACCTTTTTTCAGAGCGCTCCGCCTTTTTTGTGCGGCTGCTCCGAGCGCTAAATCTCTGAACTTTTCAGAAAGGCGCTGGTGTTGTCACTGGCGCTTTTTTTTCAGACAACCAATCATATATTAGTTGGGTCTTGTCACCCTGGTAACAAAGAAAATGGAGGAAAAACTTCCTGAGCTTTATGATCTGTCAGACAGAGATGGAAAAGCCCATTTGTGGGAGCAGATCGGCCGGAAATGTTGCTGACGAGTGTTGTGCTTCAGCCTACGCGTTGTAAACTTGTTGCTAGCTGTCACCCCCTTAATGTAGTGTTAAGATATTGTTGTCATAAGATAAGATCATAAGAAAGATCATGGTTTGGGTTCAAATAAGTACGTTAATTACGCAAGTTAAGTTAAGTTACGAGACGTAACTGAACTACCTAACTTAACGGGACACGAACCGCGGTCTCATGGGTGAAAGTCCTGTGTTTTCAGGTGTGTTTTATTTATATAGCACTTTTTAAAACACACAGTTACAAAGTGCTTCACGAAAATCAAAATGAATAATAAAAGAAAAGTACAATCTAAAGCACAGCACAAACAAAGACAAAAACAGGGGAGGAGATTTATAAAAAGGCTTGCCTATGAAGATGGGTTATTAGAAGATGCTTAAAACTGTCCAAAGATGATTCCAGAAGGTTTCGGTCTAAGACAGCAAAGGCGCGATCACCTTTTGTTTTGCAGTTGGAGCGGGGGATGGACAAAAGGCAGAGATTTTGAAGATCAGAGTGGTCGAGAAGTGGAATGAGGAATGAGGAGATTGGAAATGTAACTGGGGGCGAGGTCGTGCAGTGCCTCGTATGTGATCAACAGGATCTTGTTGTTTATTCTGAATTTTACAGGAAGCCAACGGAGGGAAGCAAGAGCAGGGGTAATGTGGGTGTAGGTGGAGGTGCGTCTCTTTCAAGAGCTGATTGAGCCGGGTCAGGAGAAGGTCTGAAACGCCGCTGGACCGGAGAGTCGTCGTTGTGTTGGAAGGATGCTCATGTCGAGCTGAGTGGTGTCCACAGCTCACAACTCCTGAGAAGTGATGCTTGACACTATAGTGTTGCCATGGATACCTAACAAGTTATTGCCATGAAAGACATTTAGGACACTTATTATGTGTATTTGAGGACATATGTATTTAATTTCCCAGTCTGGCATTAAAAGAGTGGAAGATAAACTGCACACGCACCGACACACAAACGCTCCTCTCTTCCCTTTCCCAGCTCCGTCTGCCCCAAATATCTTGGCTGTAGCTACTGAATGCCAGCAGGTGGTGGGAGGTGTCGCTGAGGGGGTGAGGGGTGCCGGCTGCCGGGCAGCAGGGGGGTCGATGGGGCTTTGGCAGGTACAGCTGCGCCTGTAGGCTCCATGGGGATGAGTGACAGTGAAAAAGGAGCACCTTGGAGACCGGGGTCAGGGGTTAGACAGTTAGCATGTTGTTCACAAAGCCTGCGGGAATACATAATCTGATTACTGTCAGAGGAAGCAGGGGAATACATCCGCAGATGGCTGCAGGGTTGAGCGCTGAAATTCTGTCCAGGAATGGTTAATGTTTATAGATTCTAGTGAGACTGAAAGGTCGTTTTGCAAACGTTTCTTTGGCTAAATGTCTGTTTGGTTAAATAAAAGAGGATTTCAGTCTTAACTGGTTCTTCGAAACCTGTTACTGTATTGAAAATATACAACACAATCAAATGAACACATCTACCGTTTTTCTAAAGGAGGATATATTTTATCCTAAATACAATGTAAGTTGTTAACGTCTCTGACAATATTAAATGTCTCCTAGTTTGAACGGGTAGTCGCACAGAACTTACATATATATTTGTACGGAGCGTCTTCAGTGATGAACACAACATGGCGTCGCCGTGGTCAGTAAGTCAGCACTGATGTAGACTTGCTGTTGGAGGGTTTTATAACCCACTTCCAGTCCCCCACTACATGGTTTGGGATGACACTTAACGTGGCGGTCCCTCCATGTGAACGCACAAACGGAGTGGAAGTGGGTAAGGAGAGACAGTGTGTAGGCTGTGAATTGAGAAAGGCCGTACAGGTTTTGTAAGAAATAAGTTTTATGACTTTCCAACACAGACAATCCAACAGTCTTGTCTTCTTCTTCACACAGAGATTGGGTCGGTGTGTGGAGGTGTGAACGTAGGCAGGATCTGAACTTCTCTCTCAGTCCTTCTTCATTGTTTAGACAATTACTGTTGTTCTACTTACTACATGTCACCTTTTGTGTGAACAACTGAGTGCAACACCATGAATGCCTTCGAGATGAGACTGGCTGAAAGTGTTCGGCATTATCCGCATTCGTACGATTCATCTCGTCGAGGCAACAAAGAAACAGAGTTGTTGGAGAAAGGACGAAGCAGGAGGAGCCTGATGTCAGGCTTTTCGTTCTTTGAGTGTGGCCATTTGGAAGAGGTATAAAAACCTTTGCATTTAGTCTTGGTTGGACGGCACCCTGTGCAACCTAATCTATCAAGTTTGTCAAGCATACTGAACCATATATTGACTGTATCTTCATACTGTTCACTGTCAACGTTTTCCAATTCTTTTATCCTACATTATTTGTTCTTGGCAATGAAAGCATGATTAAGGTTTTTGTGGTTATGTTATCCATCCACCTCAACCTCCCTATGTGGACTTTGGCAGCGACCTATAAAGAGCGCCAAACAAACGGAAATATGGGTCGTAATAAGCTGCTTGGACAGACGAATATACGGCTGATTTTTGAGGACAGTCTCAACTTAACTTACGTACATAGCTTAACTTACAACCTAACCAAGTGGTTTTGGTGCCTAAACCTAACAAAACTGCGACTGTTTTCACACACTGTTAATTACGTGTTCATTATTGTTTCCATCCAGTACACCTGTCATATATGTCATTTTGTGAGCCAATGACCCATTTGGTCGTTTAGATGAGGACGTGTTGGTAATTCTTCCTGGACTGGAAAAATCGTTGCCAGTGGATGTAATACAAGTATTTTGTTGCTGACAGACTTCCCCAATAAGCAGAAACCCGAGTCAATCAGTCAAGACAAAAGCACTGAGCGTTCTCTTTTTTTTTGTTCAAATGGGAGTCGATGACAGCTGAGCGGTTTGCGGTTCACATCAGCCTCAAATGTTTGCATACACGGTAAATTCTTAGCTTTCCTTAACACATAAGTAGCCTCTGTTTGCCTCTCAGCTTTGTTTCTCCTCCTCCTCTCTGTTGGCCCTGTGTGGCTTCTCTCCTTAGTGAAATGGTGTCTCTTTCACATAATGTCTCCCTGGGGATGTTTTAGGCTTCATACGTTTCCACCTCATTTACTTTGCCAGCCTGGGGACTGCTAAGACTGCTCACTGTGTGTGTGTGGGTGGTTGTTGTGGTCGAAAAATGATCCTCCTTGGGGCAAAAGAGAGTGTTAGATGTTGCGTCTAACTGTGTTTTAGTGACATTGTGTGCTATTAGGATCTGGCATCATCGTGGAAAGTGATCATCGCAGACACCTGACACAGAAACAAGGCCTTCACTTCTGCAGAAACATACAGACACACCTTTTACTACTTAAGTAAAAGTAGCAATACCACAGTGTAGAAATACTCTTAAAAGTACAAAAGTATTAAAGCAAGTAATAAATATAGTGGAGTTAAAAGTGCAATATTTGCAATTGAAGTGAAGTAGACGTAGACATTTTGTCATGTCAAAGCAGGAAACGCACAGGTGGAATTACTAACATTAATGATGGCTGCATTCCATTTAGGTGAGCCAGTTTCAGGGCTCTGAAGATGTCACTGACATGGCTTACTATCAGTCATGCACCTTTCATACAGGTTAGTGCAGTTCTCAGTGCTTCACAGATGAACAACAATAACCAAAAACAATTTAAGAATTTGAGACCAATTCACGTGAGAAAATATGAAGGCAAGAGCTAGAAGATATTCAGACAAAGACGACAAAGATGCTACTATGGGAACCTGTTAACTTGCATTTTTTGACAAGAACCATCATTGATAGATACTGAGGTCTGTTGTGTTTTGAACAGACTGGTGAGCAGCAGTGTACAGTTTATTTATACATGCTATGAAAAGCAGCCTCACACGTCATTAAGCTTTGTTTTGCCACTCTTCCTGCTGGTTGCCATTGATTGCCTCTATGAATAGCTGCACTTTGCTAGATGACAGACACGGAGCAGAACACTGCAACACAAATAACAGGATATCTGGTCGGCTCAAAGACTCCAGTACTGTATTCATGCAGCAGAGAAATGATTGAATTTACACTATTAAATTCAATCATTAACTAATATTTACACTATTGCCATAGTGATTAGTGAACTGTAGGTGCTGCATGTGTGCGTTTGTATGGAAGCAAAATAATAGCCACTAATGCAGATATTTAAACTCAACTGAATTTAGAGCATTAAAATATTTTACTTGGAAATCCATCTAATGTAGTTATTTTAGCCCAAACCATGATCTTTTCCTAAACCTAACCAAGTAAATATGGTGCCTAAACCTAACCAAACTGCAACCAAGTATTGTTGTTGTTACCACGACGACGAAGGTCCGGTACGCCTATATGTTGTCGTTTCGGGAGTCAACCTATTCTGTCGCTTAGGTTGGAGGACTTGTTGTTCAAACCACGTTATTCAGTGAAATGCTAAAATACTTCAATGCCTTAAATTACAGTGGCATTTTAAATTAGTATGGCCTTTCTTTGCTTCCATAGCTTGTGTGGTGATGTGTGTGTGTGTGGCTCAGATGTAATAGAGTTGTTCCCTCTGGTCAGATCTCACCGCTGAGCCGAGCATTTTGCATATGGTGCCTCAGCTGGAGCCCTCTGCTTCTGCTGGCCTCTTTTCTTTCTGCCTGACCCAGCTTCTCCCCTCAGCTTGTCTGACTGCAGACCAGCACCATTATATTAATCAGTAAACCTCTTCAGACCGACCCTGATAGATGCACAGTTTGAATTGGACCATAATAGTTTGGACCACAATTTTCTTTTGAATTAAATTGATTTTCGAAGCAGTTTGTTTAAAAACAACAAAACGTGGTTAACGTTGCGAAACAGTCGCAGTTTGGTTAGGTTTAGGCACCAAAACTACTTGGTTAGGTTCAGGAAAAGATCACGGTTTGGGTTGAAATAACTACGCTAGTTACGTAACTTATTACGTACGTAAGTTAAATAAGTCAACGTTGACTTTTGCTTTCACATGGGACATGAACAGCGGTCTCCTGGGTCAAAGTCTCTAAAAAGTCCACTTTTCATGAGTCTTTATTCCGGTCCCCTGCATCTCATGTGAGGCTAAACACACATTAAGAGTCAAATATTGCATGACAGTAAGTAAAAAACTGTGCGCAAACCGTGTTGTTCTTCCGGACAAAAGGAGCTAAAAGTGTTTTAGCCCCAGATCAATGGAGGGCATTGAGTGGGGCTCTGAGTGTAGCCCCCCATTTGTTCACCACCTCTGACCCAGAACTTCTCAGAACAAGTCTTTCCCTTTTCCACCGAGTTCATGCACTGTGTGAACGCCGGCTGGGAGGGAGCACCTGATTACACGTAATCAACATCATGTGGCTTTGTTGTGTCTGGAGAATGAGCGACGGTTAGAGGCGTTCGAGGGTTCAGAAGAGACAGAAAGATAGACAAGAAAAATAGTAAAATGCAAAAAGAGTGAGAACATGAAATATATGTTATTAGATGGAAAAGCAGAGCATGGGGAACTAATTGTGTAAAAAGAAAAAAAGGGGGGGGCATGTTATTTTCTTCATTTATATAGATTTATATCTTTAAATAATAATGGCAGTATAACAAAAAAAGGACACATACATTGCTGCACTAAGACAATAAGCACCTTTAAATTTCCTGACCTACTTTATGATAAATTTTTAATTGCATGAAATTGTTTGACAATGAACCTTTCAACTCAATAAATAATGCTTTATTTCCATCTTTACTACAAAGAGCTGTCCGTTACTGCATTATCTTTGATGAATGAAAGTTCTAGCATCCTTTAAGGAAACTTATCTGTAAATAAAAAACAGCTCAATGATATATATTTTTTAACCCAATAATGTCGAGGAGTTGGGGGACTTTCTTCCACAGCTCCAACAACCTCCGCCAAGAAGGTAAGGCAGCTTGAGAGGCAAAATCCGGAGCAAACAGGTCTGTAAATCACTTGCTACTGCTTGTAAAGATCAACTACTGTGACCACAGGGTGACTGAAGGAGACTCAGACGAGCTTATTAACATTTTGATCAGCTCAGAGCATCTCACATCTGGACGTTGAGGGGCCACTGTGGTATTTTAGTGAACTCTAAAAGTGGAAATTAGGCCCCGGAATATTTGAGTTGGCAGTACAGCAGGCTGGGTGTATGAATCCAACGAAATACTGTGTTGGTAATCTGCCGTGCTATGTTGTGTGTGTATAAAATGTGTTGGGTTTGTGTTTGCACCGGCAAACTCATTTACCCATCTGCTTTACTCAGTATGCAAACAAGTGAGCACAGCAGAATCACGAGGCTCCGTCTCGGTCTCTTCATCCGGCTCGCTGTCGTCCTGCCAGCCTCTCTCACCTGTCTGTGTTTGTTTGCACTCACCTTCACTCTGTGTGCACATTTGTCACCACGCCACGTTATAAAAATGTGACAGGAAAACTGAGATGGCATAGTCATCGTGATTCCGCTTCTCTTTCCAATGATTTTGGAAAGAGAAGCGGAATCTTTTCATAGACAGGCAACCGTCTCCCTAAAGCTGCTAACAAACCTCACGATCATTAAAACTTGCGTTTGGTAGCAGAGTGGTTAAGATGCACATGACTGCAACGTCCCCGTTTAATTCCTTTGTTGCATGTCACCCCATCCTCCTCTCACCCTGCATTTCCATTCTGAACCTCTACTATCACAATCGATTAAAGGCAAACAACCAGATTTTTTTGGTCTTGACAGTAAGAAAGGAGTCTATATTTAACGACTGAGGAATTAGAGAAGACAACTGGACAACAGTTAGACTACGACTGGAGTCATGTCTCTACGAGGCTGCAAAATGTGACGTTCTCACGGGACTGTACGAACACAGAAATAGAAGAAAAACAGAACGTATTGCCTGTTCATGCTGAAATTTGAGGAAAAAGCATGGAACAGTATAAACCAAACTGTAAGATTTGTCTCACTTGGTGCACAGCACTATTTTGCTTAACATAATCTTAAGAGACGTGACTCTAAACTCTTAAAGTTGTAAATTGTAAACTCCTCCACACTGCCAAGAGACTGATTCCTGTTTTAAATGTCTTGACAAGGGGGCATGAGATCGGAGCGAGTGACTTGCCTTGTAGTCCGGGGGATGTTGAGTACAAAGCAAGATCCCACATTTTTCACAGATTTTTATTTGGTCTAGAGGACAGAATTATCAATTTTCTCTGGAAAAAGTGTAAGAGCCAAGTACACCAAAGTTTGGACTCAAAAGCATGACTCAGACAAGGCGGTAAAATCAGCCTTCACTGTGTCAAAAACACAGGCAGAGGTTGGCAGCAGGTTGGTAATCAGAACTGCCAGAGCCCATAACCAAGGTGTAAGGCATCAGACAAAAGTCCAAAAAGGCAGGCAGGGTTAAAAACAAACAAACACGGCAGGCAAGAAACATGCACAAAGTGCTCAAACTCTACAACTGGGAAGGCTCAATAAACAATCTGGCAGGAGCAGGAGGAAATGGGCTGGTATATATACTAAGAGACTAATTAGAGAATGGGTAGCAGGTGAGTGGAACTGATGGAAACACACTGAGGACAACTGCTGGTCGGACAGAATGATGAAGTTACACCTGGTGTTAACATGTAATCTGCATTCGGATACCTTGTCTGGATTATGGCATCTGATTCATCTGTCTGTTACACCCTGTATTAAAATGTGTCCCCGTTATCATGATTGTACCTGCATTGTGATTGGATCTAAATTTGCAAATTAGTTAGGCGGGGCTCCACCTCGCAGCACCAACAACATAATTCCTCTTCTGCTTCGCCACGTTTACAGTTGAAGAACGCTCTGTTCTCCTGTCGGTCAACATCACGGCACACGTCATGGAATTCTTCACATTAGGCGAGTGAAGGCAAAACAGATCTGACATGCTTTTCTTTTTGTAGAGAGGCGTCCCAGATACGGCGTTAGTCGTCGTCCATTATAGCCGTGTTTCCATAAACGTGCTAAACGGGATGTGGAAACGCCTTTGCTGAATAAGTTCTGAACATTTAACTCGCATGACTGATGAGCTGTTTCTGCTGAACCGTTCCGCATTAATTCGTCTGCGGACAGCATGAAACATGGCCGACACTAGCTGACATGAAAGAACAATTCAAACTTGCCCAACAGAAACAGAATTCTGAGCACCTCTCTCCGTTTTCCTCCCGTAGATGGGCTAGGTGGTCAAGGCGATTTGTTTTGTTTCTTCTACCACAACTTCTTCCAGCCTATACTGCCACCTTCTGACCAAACTACGCTTTGCAACAAGCCAAGTTCATCTGCTCCAAACCAGTTGATGGAAACGCGTCGAATTCACATTTGCCTCTAAGTATGCTTAAAATTCACTTGACTATATGGGATAAAACGATCAATTGTCCGTCTCGATGCCCATTTTTGTCCCTGAAGCTCTACATCTGTCAGGTCGGGCTGTTATTGTGCGGTCTGATGCCCGCATTAAATCACCACTCTGTCGTCATCAAGTCGAGGAGTTGTTCCATTTTTCACCGTCTGTGGAGGCGGCTCCATGATTCGTCTATATGAGGTCATTACTACAGAGAGTCCCTCTGCTGTTCAGCTTCCCAGTTCCCAGTCCGAACATTAAAGATGAGCTGCATGAGATTATATTTGTGAATTCTAAATTAGGTGGGATTTTAATTAACATGAATCCAGCTGGATGCCTCATTGTTTTGATGCAGGTCGGATTATGTGGATGTGATATTATACATGTACGTCAAGGTTCAGCCTCCTCCTCTGTATGCTGTCGTACAGCCTCTCAGTCTACCTCTGTCCCTTTCTCACTCCCCCCTCTGCTCTCTCTCCCCCTCTGTCTCTCATCCTTCCCCTCCCTGGTGAGCAGCATGGTTTGCAGGCGTGTGTGTGATCTGAATTTCAACATCAGTGTCTGTCTACCAACCAGACTCCTGGGATGTTGCTGCCCAGAATCCTTGTTTTCCCTCCCCTTCGACTCACCCACCCTGTTGATTTTTTTTTCTCCCCCCACCCCTCTCTCTTCGTCTCTAAGCTGGCAATGTAATCACATCGCTGAGTCAAAATTACATTCATTTAGTCACCTCAATAATTCGTACGAGCTATAGCTGTCAAATAACAGCCTTATTTGGCTCTCGCGCAAGGTGCTAATTTTATGAACAGGGAAGCACGGCATACACACTCGTCTTTAAGAGTGTCTCATGTGCCGTGGGGCGCACGTGGTACATATCAGCCTCATCAGTGAAATTTCACTGCAGAACTGCAGAGTCCTCCTGCTGCTGTCATGGGAACAAAAGCTCTGAATTGCTGAGGGATTCTGGGCTTATGAAACCTTGAAGGCTAGTGCTTCATTTTGCTCTGCTCTTAAATGGGTTTAGTGATAGCGGTTCCTTTCAATTCAAGAGGTATTTAAAGGAAAGGTGGTGCTCGGAGGTGTGATTTCTGATTTCTGGCAGTACAAATGGTATTATTGCTGCTGGGATGTATGAACAGGACACAGCTTAAAATGTGACAAGAGGTTTAGGCTCATTTCAGTCCCCGTGCTACAGATAGCAGCATATTAGTTTAAATCAGCCTCCACATTTGGAAATGCTGTATTTACTGTAGCAACAGGTAAAGTTTATATTCATGTCGTATTGTGGATTCACAATCAATGTCAATGTTAGCAGGGTATCTCAACAACTTAACAGATTCCAATTAAATTTTCAGGGCATTTCAGATTCATTTTACACAAACTACTGCACTTCCCTTTTTTTTTTTAAAAAGGGACTTTTGTTTTTGTGGTTCTTCGTCTTTATTTGACAATCCACAATTTAGAGAGAGGCAGTACTGTACTCTGTACTGAGTGAGGGAGAGGAGCACGATCCCCTACTGGAGCCCCGAGACAAGGATCTGGATCACTTATCTGCATTCATCCTTTTGCATTACTGGCTGCACTTTCAACAGTGACCAGCACTAAAACACATACTGTGTATATACTACCGGTCACACTAACAGTGATCATTTATAGCCGTATGTCAGTGTCTTTTTCTTTTGTTTGTTGGTGTTCTGTGCTCGACGTCTGTCCTCAAATCATTGTCTTGTTGCTGCGTGCTGAAGCCAAAGGTAAGTATGCACATTTCCCCAACTAAAGGAAATGTTAGGAAAGAATAAAGGAAAGATGTAGATGCGGCGTGAGTGCTTTGCGTGGATTTTCTAACAAAGCAGACCGTATTTCAGCCATTAAAATATTAAAATGCTTTTTTTGCTTTCTCTTCATTCATTTCTCGAACAATTTAAAAAGGAAACATTTAACATGACCAGTCAGACTTAATTGAAACTCTACATTGTTTTCATAATTTGTCTGTAGATTGAGTTGCTGATGTTGAAATGTATGCAGACGACAAGCTTAGAGTCTTCGCTGTGCTTGAGGTTTTCTGTCTGGTGATTTTAGTCTTTAATATTTTGCATATATTGCACAGTATTTGAGGTAAATGTGTAGCTCCCGGTGAGCAACTAGTGAAACTGTGAGAAAAACATCTTCCCCTGTCCTCATTGAGATGCATCTCAGTGGAGCTCCTCTTTCTGCTTCTGTTACAGCCGGCCCTGCAGCTCGAACCAGCCCCACGGAGACACGTACAGTAGAAGCAGCAGCAGTCGGCCGCACCGCAGCCCGAGGCTGGACGCTGATCTGGAATGAGATCATGGAGCATCAGTTACCCGTCTTCACTGGAGTGTGAAATGAAAGAGAGACGATTTTATTCTGCGTAACAACTTCCCACCGCTGGTCCTGCTATTCACGGGAGATGCATTTGAGTGCGTAAGAGGTGTGTGTGTGTGTGTGTGAGTGAGAGAGAGTGAGGTGTTAAGTGATTGATATATTTGAACTGAACATGCCTGTGACATTATATTGTACCAATAAAGCACTGGATTTGTCTACTTTATTTAAAAAATATCACATCAATTACATATCATATATATTACATATTAAATATACAATATTTGGGTTCAGGACCTCCATTTTTATATTTAGCCAAAGTACAAGTAATCTAATAGATCACAAAATTAAGCCTAAAACCTGCAATAAGTGATTTGGGGGCAGCGGAAACGAGTTGTCAACAAAACGCTGACATATCGTCACCTTTTAAGATGATATTACAAACTTGTTAACAGCTGCTTATTCACACATCCAGCAGCAACGGAACAACATTATCAATCATTTGGAGTCATGTTTGTTGTATTATTCAGACTTTTGGGATTCAAACAATTTTGCCAATGAAGTATGATGACATCATCATGACCTCTTGTGTGTTTTTGCACAAGAGGGGATTTGATAGCACTCAGATCATGTGATCAGCCTCTTCAGACTAGTGTCACACTGATTTCAAGCCCACTAGGACTTCTTGTTAACTTCTGCTGCTCTTTCTTTGATTCTCACTTTTGGAGTGTAATAATCAATTACCACTTGTATCACTTGTGTGTGTTTTTTATTATGATTTGAGTTCCTCTCCCCTCCGTTTTGTCTCTTTCCCACCTGATTCTGTTTCAGTAAAATGCCTCGTCAGTGCAGCATCTACTTAATTTAATTCCCGCTTGTCCCTGTCGTCTCAGCCTTCTTTCGCTTCTCTACATCCTCACCGAAGTCAGTTTTATGTTAGAGTTTCATGTCTGCACTCCATGTTCTGAGCCCCGGGGCTTTGATCTTTGTCACTGCCGACAGACAGCGTGGCCAATTCAATTAGTCAAACAATCCGACAGAAAATTACCCCAGCAGAGAGGTGCCTGGTTGAGCCGAGATAGCTCAGTTCCACGGAGGAATGCGTCAAACACAAACTGATGACTCAACCACCTGACTAGACGAAACGCCGGTCTTATATAACAATGAAAATTACTCATTGTAATTCTGAATCATCAAATTATCTAATCATGTTTTAGTCCATGCTACATGTCCTCTCATCTATAAATTATACCCTTTGTTTGAATGTATGCTTACGCACATTATCATCATTATAAATATCATTATCAGTGGTTCCACAGAGCATATTAGTGGTGTTTTGGCGGACTTCCTACACGCTACAATTATAATTATTATTATATTACATACTGTAGCTGTGGTGCATGCTGTAGACCTCATTTTGAGGACGTGGAACATGATGAGCCATGATCCTCTTCAGACCTGTTGTTTATTGAAATGCCAGCGAGTTTAACATGCATCACCTGACATTTCCACAGCGGTGTCGCCTTTCACACCAAGTGGCTTCGGTGACACCAGAAGAAAAGATAGTGGATTTACAGCCTCGGTGCTCAGAGCTGACAGAGTTCACTCTCCACCTGCGTCCGGGGCGCGACTCTCGAGAACGTCAACCGCTTCGTGTTTATGTTAGAGCTCAATTTCCACCCCCTCATTAAACAGCTCCCACGTAAACATCACTCAGTGTCTTGTTGAATCAGTCTATCCTGTTACACCTTTTTGCACGTTTAATCCCATTGATAGTGATCCATAATAAAAAACAAGTTTCTTCTAACCAAGTTACAGGGCAAAATGATTGAATAAGCCTCGGGTTGAAAATAGACTCGTATTCTGCACAGTCCATTATCCCAATGAGATTACAGCAAAGACAAAGTCAATATCAGACAGTACAGGCAGCAACCATGCAGTCTGAGACAGAGTGCACGCTCCATAATGTGCTTCCTTTGAGTTTAAGGAAACGGCTCAACATCGCAGCAGTGCCGGGAAGTTTTGAGTGTTGTGTTGCCTCGGTATGTACGGGGTCGGACCTCTAAACATATCAAACCTTTGAGTTTTTCCAATCTTCTAGTGTCCAGTATTAATACAACATTTATGCTTCATTATCCATCCAAAATATGAAATTGTAGGCTTCATAAAGCTATGAAATCATGCCATGTTTTACTTTACTTGCTGTGACAATTGTGTTGATTCTACTTGTGTGATAGTTTTACAGTAAATCTACAAAGATTTATGAATATCTCCATAAATATATGGAGATGATAGAACTATTTAAATTAATATGCAAAACAATTATTAAAAGGTGCCCTGTGGAGTTTTACTGTAAGCAAACACAAGTTAACTTTACTTTCAGCATTGTGTGAATCCTTGAGGTCTAACAAATGTGTTCTTCCTAAAACATAGCTAGCATGGCAGTCTTCTCCTTCACTGCCTTTGTTTGTGCATTAGTGTGTTTCCTTGCACATTACTGCCACCAACTGTTCAGTGTAATAGCTTGAAATCGGAGGAAGGATGTGTGCACGTTCGTTCTTGTGCACAAAAAACCCCATCGCTCCATTGTGCTACTAGTGCCGAAAAAGTCCACACAGTACCTTTAAAACTAAGACGTGCTACAAGTAGTCCAACTCTTGCAAAACTTGAATGTCTGCAATTTTAATTTATTTTAATATTAGTCTGCATGTTTTTAGATGGAGCTTTTTAACAGTTTCATCATGGAGTATCATTTTATGTTGTTTTAATCTGTGGTTTTATTTCATGGGTATTTATTTCCAATGTTTTGGTAATGAGCTTTGGTTGATTTGTTATGGGGCATCTTAGGAAGAGGACCCAAGCGCAGACAGAAGAGGATGCTCGAAGCAGGTTTTCACAGATTCAATGAACTGCAGGTACATGTACACGCAGGCATGCAACTTGACGAACACACATAAGAGCCTTAGTTCGGGTTGGGTAGTCACAAGCACAGGAATACAGTCCACACACAGGAACCAATATCCAACTAAGAGGCAGTACACACAGTACTCCCGACAAAGGATATCCACACTTCCACAGAGCAATACAGACCCTGCAAAACCGAACACGCTAAACTCAGAGAGCAGTTTACAGAAACACAGAACATACGGGGCACACGTAACCTAAGGTAATGACACGACAGGGAACAAAGGAAAAGGACCAGTATAAATAGGGGAGAGCAAACGAGGGAATCAGAGGCAGGTGTGCAACAAACCACAGGTGAAAACAATCAGGACCAGAGTAACCATAAAGGCAGGAAACCATACTACAAAATAAAACAGGAAACGGACACAGACCACATATCACAACATGATTAGGACGGGAGCACTCTTGACATTGAACCTTTAACCTTGAGAGCAGCGAGTATGTACAAGGGCTGGTATCACCAGCAGCTGAGTCGAGACAGGTGGAGTTGAGTATGTTATGGGCTCGCAGTGCTCAGCGGTGAGCACATACAGCCACGGTTAGCAAGATGTGTCAGTCAGTCGCCACCTGCACTGCTTAAACCAAGCTAAAATATGTCACACTGCTCGAGTGAGTTTGTAACGCTGTTTACGTTTGTTAGGCTTTCATATTCTTTCCACTTAAGTGTCGAGTGCGAGGCTGGGGTTATTTGCTGGAAGCAGTATGTAACCGTGCAGAACCAGATCATACCACACTGCAGCAGAGTCCAGATCCTTGATGCTGATAATGAAGACTGCATTAATCTAACTGTGGAGAGGGTAAAGACAGCTGTGCCTGTATTGATGCAAAGGAAGAAGGGGACCATCAATCGAACGGTAGTGGACTGAACGGGGCCATTAATCTCTGAGGGGGCCAAGGGCATAGCTCACTTTAGCCTCTGGCCAGTGGTTCCCATGGCAACCATAAGTGGAATAAATAGGGATTCCCTACAACACACTTAACAGTGCACCCTGCTCCTGAACCTGAGCATAGCCACGCGCACAGAGCTGGAAACTGCTGAAATTCAGGTGTGCCATTGGTATGCAGTGTGTTTGGTGAGGTGTGCTCACTTTAGCCCATTACAGTGGGATAATGAGACACAGCCCTCACCCATCATTACTGTAATTGGTTAAATTGCAGCTACATGTATCTCTCCCCACCTGCTGCCAATTTAGCAATGAGAACATCCGGTGGAGAATTAAAAAACAACAAAATAAAAAACAGTGTTGTAGTGAAATAAAGATGGCAGGTCAGTTTTCTCCTGGGAGAAGAAGATAAGCAGGTATATTTATATTTTCATGTTCCTTCTACACTGACACACTCTGACAGTTTGTGCAGTAACAACACATGTGGCTTAAGGGACCATATTGTTAGTTTGTTGTGTTGTTTATATGTTTATAATATACATTAATATCATTTTTCAGATTGATGTCTTACGCTACAGGCATCCTTTGGTTTCCATTCATTTAAGCACAATATGGAAAATACCATGAAAAGACCAGAAACTGGCTTTAAATTATCCGTTCTGGTGTGTGGTGTTGATGCTGCAAATTTGCATCCGTTTTCAAAATGTTCCACTAAAAAGCATTGCCAGAAACTCCTCAACCAAACATCAGCATGCATTTAACTTCTTACTGTCGCAAGAGTCTCTAGTGTGACATTGTTATGCTGTGGAGAAACATCTGGGAGAAGGCAGGAGATCAGAGTGAATGATGGGGTCAACAAAGCATGTCACTTTTACATGGGAGACTGCAGTTCATGTCCTGACTCGTCCCAACAAGCAATATTAGGTTTGACTCGCCCACAGCAGGATTGGACAATAACATTACCAACACATAATCAAACGTTAATCACCAAACAACAAAAAAGCTACGTAAACTAAGACAAAGCATTATAATATACGAGTATAAATCAATTCATCATATGTCCATGGGGTGTGATCTATCACGGAGAATGCGTTGCCGATGCAAAACGGCCAGTATATTTTCTCCTCTTCCTCATCCTCCAAATTATTCCACCTTTCAAAATGATGTGCGTTATTTTACGGAGGACTTTGCACCCACTAAGGGCTAGGTGTAAGATTTAAGTAACTTATTTCAGCTGGTGTAACCCTTAAAATGTTGGAAATTACGCTCAAACTTACACATAGCTGGTGCAACCCAGTGCTGAGTGCTTCTTCCACCACTGCCTGTTATGTATTTTATATCTGAAACGTACTGAAATAAACTGGAAACCAGCAGCTGCCTGAAAGGTATGAAATCATGCAGTTAAACCACCAGTTTAGTGCTTCAAACACACATACACACACACACACACACACACACTCGTCTACACTTCTCCTCCCACTTGTAGGGCCTCTTCTCACCCATTGTGAAAAGAGAAGAAGAGTCTGTAGTGTTCTCACCCCCCCTCTGATTGATTTTATGTAGCGTTCCAAGACGAGAGCAGGATAATGAGATCACAGCATGCATTTTTCATGGACAGGATGAAAGTGCTACAGACGCGGCGCAGAATCTACATTTCAAATAAACTGCAGCCCACGTCGCTCCCAAAAGAACCTTTGCCTCGGAAGAAGAACTCATCCTTCAGTGTTCTGCCTCTAAACTGAAGACAATAACCTTTACCAATGGCAGGACAAATGGTGGAAGAAACCGTATGAAGAAACCCAAATGCGGTTGGAGGTTTTTGCTTGATTTGTAAATTAAATGACAGCGAGGCTTTAGCTCAGAATGAAAAGACCGAGATCTCACAGTGTTTTTCATTCACACCACACTGATTGTAAGGATCTAAATCTAAATTTGTTAAGAAAAGCTATGTAAATACAGTGTATTATTATTATTATAAATTCATTCAGTCTAAAACATGCTCAATCCTCAGAGAAAATACAAACACCACAAGTTTCAGTTATCAACATTTAATTGCTGAAACAGCTGCAGCAGGCAGTGGGGGAAGACGTACTCAGATGTTTTACTTGAGTAAAAATACCACAGAGTAGAAATACTTTGTTACAAGTAAAAGTCATGCATTCAAAATTTTACGTAAGTATTAGCATCAAAATATACTTAAAGTAACCGTTTCAGAATAATGTGTGTTATTGGTGGAACAAAGTTAATGAAGTGTTATCTTAATTTATAATAATACATCATTTATTTGTAATATTAATCTCAATCTGCAAAGTAACTTAGGTTATGAAATAAATGTGGTTAAGTTTGCCTCTGAATTGTAGTGGAGTAGAAGTATAAAGTGAAAATAAAGTACCTCAGAGCTGTAGTACAGTACAGTAGTAATGTACGCTGGCAGCAGGCTCTATTTCTGAGGATGTTTTTAATCGTTCAAACACGGGTCAAACCTGAGAGCTGCCATCTGCAGGCGGCCGAAAATAGACTTGCAGCCATTTCCTCTGGCTATGTGACAGCAAGAGGGGAGACCGCACAATAACAGTGATTATATTCTGATAGAGACAGTAATTTCATTGCGGTAGGCAGGAGCTGGTGTGTGTGTGTGTGTGTGTGTGTGTGGAGTGCAGCCTCGAGCATTTCACCATGCAGATGTCTTGATGTAAAGGCACGTTTCAACACAGCGACACATGCTCGGCTCGATAACGTTCTCCACTGCTTCTCTGTGAGGTTTGTTGAAGATGGTTTCAGCTAAGTGCATCTCAGTCAACCCATTAACTTCTAACCACTAATCAGCTTCAACTGCAGAGTTCATTAACCTTCGAGGCTCTGAAAACCTTTTTTCTTCATCAGAACATCTACTAAATTTGTAAAAATACTGGTTATTTCAAAGGACAATACATTTCTTCATTACAAAGATCAATAATATGAGCACTTTCCAATCTGACGCCCATATTGGCAGGATGACATCTTTCATCACTGCCTTCCCAAATGCATATGACTGTTACAAAATTAATTCGTGTGACTGCTGCTGACATATTTGCCACTGCAATGGTTGAGGTTTAGGCACAAAAACTACTGAAGGTTAGTAAAATATTTTTGTTATTGATTAAAAGTAAACCAATGTCGACTGTTAGAAGGAAACATCGGTCCAAACAAACCACCCCTGACATCCTCCCTAAGAGGTGCTGCATTATGACAACATCACACCACTTATGTCATTGCTTCTGAGAGACAACGATCATAATTCACACGGCGAGAAGAGGTTTCTTGTCATTTTATAAGAAGCATAGACAAATGCTGTCTTGTTTCTTGTTATCTCTGTATTTGTCTGCGTTTACAAAAAAAGGTATTTCTGTACGCACCAGTTTTATTCTTATTTATTTCACATTCATTCCTACTGTTCAGCAGGTATAATGTTTACCATGCTCACCGTCTTAGTTTAGCCTGTTAGCATGCTAATATTTACTAATCAGCACTAAATCACAAAGTACATCTGAGCCTGATGGGAATGTCGTGGATGGTCTGCACCACATTTCATAGCAGAGCAGCTAGAGAAAAAGTCAGGGGGTCACCAAAGTCGACAGGATTCATCCCCCTGGGAATGTCTGAACAAAACTGAACGGCAATCCATTTAATATTTGAGATATTTTAGTCTGGAATGAAGTGGTGGACCCGGCCAACAGGCCACCGTTGCCATCCCTAGAGCCATGCTTGGCTAAAAATCTAAAATAATGACATTTATTATGAGTAATAAAGGTCAATAAAGGACAAAATAGCAAAAAGAAGGAATGGGAAAAACCTGATGAAATACTTGCAGGAATGGTTAGAAACATTTGCTTACCATTCACTGGAATGTGTGGATTTCACCCCGTCTGATGTTAGTATACTGTAACTTATCAAAAGTTGAGGGAGAATACACTGAATCACTGAAAGTAATTGGTTTTGAAGAGACGATGGTCTCTGAGCTCGATGGCCTGGAATAATCTCTGCAGCTTCTCATTTGCTTTGGTTATTTCTGTGGCTCTATTTCTACAGAGGTCTGGATATTCTGCTGCCCATTATCCTGATTGAGTGACAGTTGACGCATTTTTCATGCAATGCAAATGCAAACAAACCCCCCCCNCCCCCCCCCCCCCCACACTTTTAATAGCTAGGGGTTTGTGACAGTCTGAGAATTTGCAAATTGCTCTGTCGTGGGAAGAAAGAGCAGGCAAACACACACACACACACACACACACACACACACACACTGCATGCAGACACTGAGAAATGTGCTCTGCTGCAGTGCACTCGCCGTTTCTCATCGTGGTCCGTCGAGCCTTCTGGAGATCAGCATTAATGGGAATGCTGAATGTTTTATTTATTAAGAGGGAGTTGTTCCTCGTATTGTTTGGACTGATAATGTTTAACTCTGCACTCTGCTTGTCTCTGAAGATGTCTGTCAACGGTTTTTTTTCTTGCCTTTTTTCCCCTCTCCATTTATTGCTGTCTTTCTCCAGTAAAAGCAGAGGCTTTCTCTGTTGGGTCGGATCATGTCGCAGCAGCATGTTGGATGAATGTTCATGCTGTAGATGCACCAGTTAACTCGGGGTAGATGGTCTCTTCTGTCTGCTGGATACCTGGGTCACAGAACTCATAGTAACTATCTGTCACAACAAATTTGTGCGCCAACACACAGCACGCTGTCATGTTTGGGCTTGGTGTGTCTCCTTCTCAGTAGCCCAACCAGGCGATCTTACAAGAGATAATTACTCGCAACGGCAACAGCAAAAGAGGCACAAACTTCAGCACGCTGATAATGAAGTGAGTGTTACCATATAGATAGACAGATGTACTTTAATGATCCCGTGTGGGAAATTGTCTTGTTACAGCAGCAGCACAATCAACAATACAATAAGAATAACCATCAAAAAAAATAAAAAATTGCAGATTTGCAGGATATCAATAGAAAAGAAAAAATATATGTAAATATAAAATAAAGAGCAGAATTGCAGATCTGCAGAACAAGACTGAATATAATAATAAGAGAGAAAAGAGCAATAAGAACAGGTGTATGCATGATATAAACAGTATGTACAGATGATAGTGCAACAGTGTGTTCACCTGTCACACAGGTGAGCTGTTGTGCAGAGTTATGGTGAAAGCTTCTTTACGACAGCGGAGCTGAAGGAGTCTGTTGGAAAATGAGCTCTGCTGTCTTTGCAGTGTGTCCTGGAGTGGGTGGGGTGGATTGTCCATGATGGAGAGCAGTTTGTCCAATGACGTCCTGCTCCTCACTGACTCAAACGTCTCCAGGTTTTGACCAATGATAGATCCAGCCTCGTGAATGAGTTTATTGATCCTGCTGGCATCTCTGGCACTGATGCTGCTCCCACAGCACAGTAGATGGCACTCGTCACCACAGTCTGGTAGAAGATCTCCAGCATCTTGTTGCATACGTTGAAAGATCTGAGCTTCCTCAGAAAATAGAGTCTGCTCATCCCCTTCTTGTACACAGCGTCAGTGTTGGTCCTCCAGTCCAGTCTGTTGTTCAAGTACTTGTAGTGCTCAACAGTTCCAACCCATGATGTTTATGGGCTTGGTTGCAGTTCTCGTCCTCCAAAAATCGACCACCATCTCCTTGGTCTTGCTGACATTTAGGAGCAGATGATTCCTGCTGCACCACTCCATGAAGTTATCCACCAGTTCCCTGTACTCAGCCTCCTGCCCATCTCTAATACACCCCACCACCGCAGAGCCATCAGAGAACTTCTGCAGGTGGCATGATTCAGAGTTATACTGGAAGTCTGAGGTGTACAGAGTAAACAGGAATGGAGACAGGACAGTCCCCTGTGGAGATCCTGTGTAACTAACCACCATATCCGACAGGGAGCACTGGAAAAATCAAAAAACATGACTCTCACAGTGACACCACTACCAGTAAGTAACAGATCTGTACCTGTACAAGGACTTGATTGACAGCACCAATATCAACCCTGTAGTCACAGACAGAAGAGTGGTTGAGAAAAAGTATGCTGCTGCACGTCCAGCGATTCATCTGGAAGTTTCAACGCTCAGACCAGAAACACCTGTAATCACACTTGTAACAATACATGAGTATTTCTCCCGGGAGGCCGATGTAGAGTTTGTCAAGTTCGGACATAGGGACGTAAATCTTGAGAATCAAGCCCGTGGCGTTTCTTCTGAGGTGCACGTATGCATCCTTTCCTGCAATCAACAAAGGTAAAACTGAATCAAATATGTTTAATTTTAGATGAGAGCTAAAATTTGGAGTTTGAGATGCAGTTCCTGAATGTGTTGTTGGTTTCAATTGAATTTCAAGAGGCTACAGTAGTTGCAGGAATACACCTTCACAACTTAGCATTAATTATTATTCACTGACCTTTGAATCACTCAGTTTGCTTATTTTATTTCCCCAGTGCCTCGTCACATTCACTTATTACTGTAATACTTCTCAGCTTACTCCATGTGTGCAGTCACCCTGATCCCTTTCCCTCTGGACTTCACTGTTACTGTGCAAACTAAAACCTGTTACCCATCAGACACTGGGGGGATAAAAAGCTGTCTGTAGCATGGGACCTTTCAGAAAGCCAAGAAACTAAACGTTGAACTGTAAAGATGTGGATGAGGCGCTGGGTGAAAGGAGAGGAGGCAATGAGCTGGACAGTCAGAGCAAAGGGGAATCTATTTCTTTCATTTCCTTAACTGAAGAGCTGTCGGTGTATGTATCCATGTGTGTCTGTGGGACCGCACTAGGAAGCATTACGTGTCTCTGACAAGTCTCGCCATGCAGCGAGGCCGCTCGCTAGAGTCTCCATGGCAATGGCAGAGCGAAGAGGAAGAGCGGGGAGGTTAGTGAGGACCCATGTGGAGATCTCCATTGATCTGGACGAGACTGTAGCTGGAGAGGATGATTCACTCACTCAACAAAGAAAACAAGGACACAGAGGGCTGAGAAAATATAAGGACAGTTCAGAGCACAGAGCTTTTTAAAGAGAGCCATGACTTGTTGAATCCACCCTTTAAATCACACATTTGTCAGTGAAGGCCTGACTAAAATCCTGATAATCAAACTGAAGGGCCATTTTATTAACACTCCATTAATCACTCTCACATTGCTCTCCTGTCTGCCATTTTCTGTGCGGCGTGGATTTCATTGCCCAAGTTCTCTGACATAATATCTGTCGACAGTGGGGCTGCGTTAGCCCCAGTAAAGTTAGCATAAGTACATAAACTTAGAATGACAATTGATGTTGTTTAGGCAGAAAAAATGCTGGTAAGTAATAAGAAGTGTTGCACTATAATATTTTATAATAGGAGATTTCTACATCAAATCTATAGTTTTATTGTATCAGGACACTTTAGAGGACTTTACTACTGTTACAAAAGAATCAAATGCTGTAACACAGGATTAACATTTTATAAATATTGCCTGCTCAAACGAGCTAGTGTTTATTTAGCAGACAAAGAGTAACAGCCTGGCTAATGTTTGCAAACTACCTTGCTAAGTTAGCTAGCCACCTTAAGTTGCCTGTTTTATCTTGTTTTAGTATTTTCTTACAAGCAACAAGCATTTAACTAAAGATTCATATTGAGAACATGAGGATAAATGGGTGGATCGGGACAGGATTTTAGCTAAAGTAGCTAGAGAGAGTCAAAGTGTCGTTAAATGACGCCAAAAACTTGAAATATTAAATAAACAAAATTAGATACATTTTCAAAAAACTACCGTTCTTAACTAAACATGTAAAGCGAGCTACACAACATACTGTTGGGAAAGGATCTGTTCCAAAGCTGGGGTGTTATTTTTGGGTGTTTTCTAAAGGGGGGCATGACAGAAAAAGGTTTTGGAACCACTCGCCCAGAGATACTCTATTAGGCAGGTAATTTATTCACATTATCATTGAAAGGACTAGATGAAGAAAGGATTAAATTAAGACTGAATAAGGCCAATGTATAATATGTCTTTTGTCACTGATAGCAGTTTGTCTGCAACATAAGACATCAGAAGGGCAACCAAGAAGAAGAAACATTTTGTACAGTTTCTACAATGAGGGGAAAAAAGAGAAATTGGATGAAAGAGAGGAAGACAGAGACAGAAAGAAAGGGTCAAAGAGAGAATATACTCGCTGAATGGCTCCCTGGCCTTTAATGCCTCAGACGTGGACGTGCTGAAAATGTTCCTTCCCAGGCCTTCATAAATCTCTTTTTCATTCTCTCTCCCTCTGTCTCTCCATCCCTCCTCCTCCTCCTCCTCCAGCTTCTCCACAGCCTCACTTCCAGGTAGAAATTCTGTTGCCATGGCGATTTCAATCGCTGTTATTGCTACCGCATGATGAGGAAGGACCTGCTGGCGGAGAGAGGGAGTTTACATTCCCAAACATTCAACGTGCCCGTCTCTGCCAGCATTTATGTCCCTGAGAGCATGGCCACCCCTCCTTCTGTCAGTCCAACATTACAGATCAGATATGAAGTAGAATTTATCGTTAAGCCACTAATATCACTACTATTATTCATCTTATCATTATTTCATTTTGTTTAGACATTATTCAACTCGTGTTGATCCCCATTCATGCCACTAATATCCATATTGACCGCACTGACCCTGCAGTGGACTGTGGTGACCCATGTGGGGTGTCTCAACTAATTTTACAATCAAGCTGAAATGTTGTTGTTTGAGCGAGGTTGCAACACCTGATTAACTGCCTGAATGATCAAGAATCTGGCTACTGGACAATTTGGATTTTAAAGTTTTGCAGTTTGAGCAGTTCCATGATGTCATTCTTCACACAGCTGCTGTCAAAAGACGCGTTATCAAATGTAGAGCGCTTGTTAGCCACAGTAGTGGCGTGGCTCTGGGGATGGCTGTGTTGGTCGGTCTGTCCACCACTTTGGTCCTAATTAAAATATCACAACAAATATTGCCATGAACTTTTGTACAGACATTCATGGTCCCCAGAGGATGAATCTCAATGACTTTTCCTGTAGTGCCACCATGGTTGACGTTGACTTTTTTTTTAAAATAAAATGTTTCCAAAACTGGATGGATTTCCATGAAATTTGGGACAGATATCCCATCATGCCCCGTGGATAAATCCTAATGACTTTGATTTGTAGCGCCACCAGCAGGTCAAAATGTGACCAGTTTGGTTTATGATCAAATACCTGCAAAACTCATGACATTCCCATCAGCCTCAACTGTGCTTTGTGTTTAGAGCTAGTTAGCAAGTGTTAGCATGCTAACATGCCAAGTTGATAAACATGGTAAATATTGTACCTTCCAAACATCAGCCTCCCAGAGCCACTAGCATGGCTGTACAGCCTTAGTCTTGTTTTAATATGATTGTATTTTACATGTTGCGGCTAACTGTAGTCTTGACTGAGACTGTGACTATTACATTACATTTATTTAGCTGCCGCTTTTATCCAAAACGACTTACAATAACTGCATTCAGCCATGTGGATACAACCCAAAAATTGCAAAAATCATCAAAGTGCATCATCTTCGACTGCTACATTTAGAACCAATAGGTGATAGGGAAAGAGTTTTTTGTATGGACCAAGCTGCAGTTTGAACAGATGAGTTTTAAGTCTGCAATGGACGATGTGTAGAGTTTCTATGCAATGTAATGTTATAGTGTAAGCACAGAGGTCATATGTTTTGGCAATGCAGAAAGGGCGGTTAAAACATGTAGTGTTAGCGCAATTTAACTTAAACTCTAAGCTTAAAGGAAATAAATGAAATTGAGCTGAAGATAAAGGGTGAAAGTGGAGTTGGGATCTATGAATAGCACTTGTATGCATTTTTGCTGTAGGAAATTGAATTATTTAGCATTTTCCAGCCTTTGGGTAGCCGTGTTATAATACGATAAGCTACTAAACACCTCCCTAATGATGCATAGTGTGTAAATCTGCCAGTGTGTCTTATGGCAGAGTTACGGGCACAGAGATGGTGTTGATTTAAGTTTCTCTGTTGATTTAGAGGGTTCAGTCTGCAGCTCACATGCACTGAACGTCAATCAATTAGGCACGCAAGATGTTATTTTCTCCTTTTGGCGGTGCTGTGGAAATATCTGTGAACTATGGATCTGTGCAGAGGTACCAGGTCAATAGCTTGCAGTTGAGGCGATTGTGATTGATCCAAATCTCAATAGCTCAGTTTCTCTAATTTCCTCACCAGCATGATTATAAATTTGCAAATACATTTGATTTCTTGTGCAAATCAGAGCTCCGCCCCTCTGCCCTTTATGTTTGGATGGATTGTGTGTGTGTTTCTTTTTGGTCCATTGTCAGTTCTGTGTGCTTGACAGGTGTTTTCGTACGAGTGCTCTGGTCATTATATTTCTCTTAACTCTTTCTTTCCTTTCAGGCAGCCCCCCCCCCAGCTTCCAGCAGCACTCCACATCCGCCTGCATTGGAATGGGCCAGTTGCTATGGCAACCCCATACAGCAGCATATTATTCCCCTGTCAGAATTCAAAAGAGGATCAATTAGTGATGATGTCACTGCGTCAAGCGAACCACTCAAATCCTGATCACGATTCCTTCAGAGTGGCCAGCCGAGGCCCGTGTGTGTGTGTGTGTGTGTGTGTTAGTACATACGTGTGTGTGTGTGTGCTATTTATGAGACATATAGTGATCTGAGAATGAAGGAAAGTTAAAAAAGAAGCGAGGCTTCGTTCTTCTCTCTGCAGCTCGGGGTGGAAGATGAAGGCAGACTTGAGGTGCCTGAGTCACCACTACACACTGTGTGGGAGGGCTGGATGATGGCAGGATGGAGAACACAAGTAGAATGAAATACACTGACTTACACTGTACACTGCATGAGGGTTTAGATGAAAAAGCAAAATCAGGCAAGGCAAGGCAACTTTATTTGTATGGCACATTTCATACACCAGGGCAACTCAGTGTGCTTTACAAAACATGCAGGCAAGCGACACAAAAGATACTAGATTTAAAAGTAAACAAACATAGTTTAAATAAGTAAGAATAAAAAGATAAAAGAACACAAAACATTCCCACATGTAGATGCACAATTAAATGAAATGAAAAACCTGTGATTGGCCAAAGTCTCCCGTCACAGGATAGATTTTCTGAGGCCTGAAAACAGAGCCAAGAGGAGGGGCTGAAGTGGAGGTTTGCTCTCAGACAACTTGAATTACAAAATGCTGAATTAACAGTTATTATGGCATTTTGCCCAAAAAATACTGCCTACCCCACCTTTAAGAAGATACGGCTTTATCCTTTACTGGGTGGAGTAGGCAGTGTAAAATAGAAGAAATTTGAGTTTTGACTGTCAGCGTCGGGGCT
Organism: Maccullochella peelii; assembly: GCA_002120245.1. Classification (NCBI taxonomy): domain Eukaryota; kingdom Metazoa; phylum Chordata; class Actinopteri; order Centrarchiformes; family Percichthyidae; genus Maccullochella; species Maccullochella peelii. Next base: position 51,791 of record LKNJ01002484.1, read on the forward strand.
CGTTTGTGTTGCATGATAACTAAATGCTGCTTCACCGTGTTTTGTTGTAATTCCCGGGACAACCAGTAGGAGAGTCCCAGATGTCCTCAGCGTTCTTGGAGGTGGCACAAGCACAGCCGAGATGTATTTGGGCCCAGATCAGATAAATCTTTTTTTTTTTTTTTGGTGCTGGAGAGGATCTTCATAAGAAAACTGGAAGTTAAATGCAGTGACACTTTTGTGACATTTCTCCAAGAGCCAAAGTAGCAGCAAAACACGAGCTGCACATCAAACACAGACCGCTCACGCTACCATTTCTCTGACTTTCTCCTACTTCTATAACCCCGCTGCAACTCTGTCGCCTCTTTCCTTCCATCTTTTAGCAGAGGAACACTGAGAGTACGGAGCTTCACAAAGACGAAAACAGCCTATTTTACCAGAGAGAAGTAACTAATCTGTAACCTCTACTATTCATTAACCACTGCTGATTATAATTGTACTTTTTATTTCTGGTGGGAACTGGTAGATGTGTTAAGCCTCTCTAGACATTTCTGCTTGTTTTTCATTCCCCTGCAGATAAGCAGAGTTTCACATCAATCACAGAGAGCAAGCGAGTGAGATAGAGAGAATATATTTTTAGAGCCACTCTTCTAAAGTCCTCTCCTTCCTCCTCCTCCTCCTCCTCCTCTTTTAGTGCATGCACCATCACAACCGTTAGCAGAAAACCGTTTAGATTCCCGAAAGCATACACAACCAGAATTCTGGATTGTGCATTGATTGCGCTGTACGAAAGCTCAACAAATTAAAGTAAAAGTCAACATAAAGTGTTGTCGTAAGATGTTCTTCAGTGCTACTTGTCAATAGATTCTCCACAGAGCGCTACTGGAGGGATGAACACCATTCTTGCAATATTCCTTCATTTGGCGTTTTGATGATGGTAGTGGAGAGCTCTGTCTAAAGGGTGCAGTAAGCTATAAATGAACTCGGTTGTACAACGTGTCGCACCACCATGTCTAAAGGCAACATGGTCATGCCTGTTCAGAAATGGCCAAACTCGAAGGCGAGGTGAAAAGCATCCCACTACCTCCCTGATCCCTCTCGGTGTCTGTAGCAGTGTTATTGAGGAAAACAGCGCAGAGTTCAGTTGCTGTCAAACCATTCAACAAGCACTTTATTTTAAGCGTACTGAGGCGTCAAAGGCCCCTACAGCCTGTGCGATAACAGCGATCTTGCAGGTTAATTTCATGTCATACTGTGTTTCAGACAGCAGGCCTACATTATAAATTTTGAGGCATTCAGACCTACGATTGGCTGTTCAGGACAGCTATATAAACGTTTGCCTTCAGACACCTGAGAGACGGTACAAACAGGTTCGTCTGAAGCATACTGAAGCCTTTAACTGTCCAACATCTCACATAGGGGGCAGTATATGATTCACACTGTTTCCATAGCTTTCACTCTCTGGTGCTTTGCAGATGGAGGCATTGATATTCTGGAGGAGACCGCTCCCATCAGTCGTCACAGGTCTCTATTTTACTTAATAATACCCGCTGAGTGAATAAAATGATGATGGTCGCTGTCCGTGGTCCTGATCTTTGTTTGAATCTGGTGACCCCTCACCTCAGGAACACGCACACACACACACACACTGCATGCTCCACCACATCACATTCATATCATTTTCTGTGTTGAATCTGGTGCGACTGGATTATTTATTCAACATAACCCGTTCATGTCTCGTATCTATCATGCACAATTGGATTTGTGCTTCCTCGCGCGCATGTGTGCGTGTGTGTGAGAGAGTGAGAGAGGGAGAGAGAGAGAGAGAGAGAGAGTGTGTGTGTGAGTTAGTTGAAATGCGCGGTGCATTCTCCTGTGGAGGGCGAAGCGAGCAGCCGTCCGCAGGGCAGCAGAATTATCTCTCTAATTATATCTACAGTGATAATTCAACATTTACCGCGCGCACAGGGAAGAAATCTGAATTTAATTTCTCAATTTTCCTGCAAAAACAAGCTTGTCGCCATTTCTGTCCCGGTAGGAAGTCCGCAACATTTTGTCCAACCTGCATTTGGGCTGGAAGTTGTGTTGCCTGGAGCCACCGGGGAGTCTTGTACCATCGCACCACCGTGAGGGCTGATTCGTCCCCCTGCGGAGTGCCAGCCTTTCATCAGCCCGGAGGATCCACGGCGCAGGAGTTGCTTTTGGAGAAATATATCGATACGATGGTAAGATTAGGCAAAAATGGATGAATTACAATTGTATTATCTCGAATTAAACATCGCGTCTTTGCACTAACGTTGATGTCTTGAAGGATGTTTGGGAGGAGAGTGGAAATCAAGCATGCCGGGATCTTGCGGCATGTGTCTGCTGGGCTCAGTGAGGAGGGTCCTTCCCCTCAGCGCGCAGTTTGCACAAGTAGGACTGCAAACGGACATTAAGCATCGACTGTGAGATCACAGAAATACATTATATGGGATTATTTGAGGAAAAAAGCTCAAATATACCCACAACATGCTCTTCATCATATTGACAAATACGCTGCCTATATATTTGTCCATATGCACGAGGAAGCTCAACCGTTTATAAATCTGTTTAGGCGGTTACTGAATAATAATGAAGTGGACACTCATGATATTTGATGTTAGAGTCGTTGTAACATCGTGCTTTGATGTAGATACCAGTTTCCAGTGTGCCTATATGTCATTCATACAGTCATGCCTACATTACACACAGCAGTGAACCACACTCAGCAGGCCTGTAACATATTGGCTTTTGCAGGAATTCTACCCAACAATAACACCGATATTACCCTTTGTTTTACATATTTAAGGATACGTCTTGTATTCCTGAAGATCTATGAAGTCCAGGCCTTTGGGTAAAAGCTGTGTGACATTGTAATGCATCCTACTGTCACTGAATCACAAGTGCTGCATGTGTTTGTGAGGGTTAAAACAGCAGTAAAAAGCCGTCTTTATGTGTGTTTGACAGAGGTAGGTGGGCTTCCTCTTAGTGCCTCCCAATACTTAATGTTCATGAAGGTTCATGTCTGGCCAAAGTGTGTAAAGGTGTGTGTGTCTACCTGTTTTCAGTAACCCATATCTCTCTGGGTTTGATTGCTGCAGATTGACTGATAAAAAAAAACAAGGCTCATGCTGAGCTATTTGTTTAGATATCTGAATGCTCAGCTGCAGCCTCATTCATAAAGAGTGATGAATGAGTGGCACACCCGCCCCAAATCCTGATTCCAGGCCAAACAGGTGCTACAAGTATGGTTTTGCAAAAAAAAACAACAACAAAGCAGTGATGACTCTCCCACAACTGAACATCTGTGAGAGCTGTTTAAATAACTGAGCTGGTTTATCCAAAAAGACAACAGCGTGTTTGCAATTCTTTGGTGTTTAAATTTGCAGGTCACATCTGGTTCAGCACATCGGGCAAACCCGCCGAATCCTGTTTAGATTTGCTTGCCTTACGGGAGACAAACATATACACAATACGTCATTAAGATGTTGCTGCTAAAACCTTGGACAAAGCATTCGCAGCTTAAGTGCACAAGTATCAGGGAAGAGCTTTTTCTGTCTCTCAGATCTCTGTGATGCTGACATTTAAATGGCCCAATTAGCCTTGTTGTGTTGGCTGGCCTGAGCAGCAGAGGAGAGAGAAAGTGAGGGAGGAGAGGACATTAGGCGGCGGGCCCAGTCTCAGCACGGCAACCTTGTAACACACCCAGTATCACGCATGAGCCGAGGGTCATTTAGTCGCATCGAGGAGATCCAGTTATGGACGAGCAAAAGGCTGCACGTTATAAGGAGCGATGCTAGATTTGACCCCTTACGTTTCCTTTATGGGTCTTTAAATTGATCATTTAAATGAATAAATTTATATGAAACACTGACTGCATATTCTGTAACACCAGTTCATATGATACTTACATGCTGAGTGGAAAACTCAAGACACAATGTTTTTATGGCTGAACCATTCAATCAAATGGAAATATTCAACATGTATTGGGCATCATTTTATACAAATGTCCCCAAAAATTCAGCCACATTTCTTTTGGAAACTTTGTAATCTGCACTAGAATCTGTATGAAAAATGTTTCTCCACTAATTTTGGACCCAGATGGACCCACCAGCTTAGAAGAGCTTAGTTCACCCCTGTTGTTTCCTCAAATTCTCATAGCTAATGAAAAACTTGAACCTTAAAATGAAAATTTGCTTGGGTCTTATTTTCATATCAGGCATTACATTACATTTTGTTGTTGTTGTTGCTTACATGCTAGGGATGCTAATTTAGATTTTTGTTTTTCTGACCAATAGCCGGCCCTCGTTAACTGATCATTAACCGTTAACCGACAAGATTAGAATGGACGAATGTCTGGGAACAATAAGGCTGAAAAAGGTCTAATGGCCATTATTAAAGTGGAAACAGGGTTCTCTGCGCATCTTCCTGCAGTCTGCACCTGAATCAGTGCTTCTCAGTCTGAGGACAGCAGACTTCCATGTGGAAAAAAGGTCCTGGAGCACACTGATTGATTTGCAGCCTTTAATTGTGCAAACAGACTAACGTTTCAACACTACTGTGTCTTCTTAAAGCTCACAGATTCAGTATTCCTCCCACTATTAATGCATTCATCCTCTCTTTCACTTTGCACCTCACTGTGCCAGGATTGCACCGTGTGCATTTGTGCTGGGAGCTGCACCAGTTTTAGAGAAATAGGGTGTTATTACTGCTGTCAGTTAGATTAAAGTAACAGAAACCCTAAACCAGTAACTTGTATGTTACTCAGGAGCTTCAGTTGTCAGTAAAGACAAAGCCAACCTTTAAAAAAATGGTGGTTTCTGTCTAGTCGCCTGCTTGACCAGACATGTTGATGTCACAGTTTTGCCCAAATTCAGAGTAACAATATTGCTGGTCAGCGCGGTTGCAAAGTGGAAATGGACAGGATCCTGGCCTGGTGAAGCAGAAGTGTGCTGAAGTGAGCCAGAGGAGAAGGGCATGCATTTTTAATCTGGTGTCTCTGGCTAGATGTTTAGACTGGCCTAAAATCAAACAAAAAGACATGTATTTGCATATATTTACATCCCTTATTAGTGCATTGCAATCCAGTTTCCTGTAGAGGGTCATGAAAAGTAAACCCTGGTACACTTGACCTTTGACTTGTACAGCAGTCTGGATCCCCCGCAGGCACTCGGCGCTGAGACGACGCTGTCTCGCCGCTCACTGGGTCATGTCGGGAATCAGAGCAGTCACGGGACCGAGACTGAGGCATCTTCAGCTGCACAGCTCTGTCACAGCGCCCTGCTTCTGCTGCTTTTCTGTGTCATACCTGCTCTGCATGTGATACACTCTGTCCTCTAGTCTCTACTTGCACTTGTTTTTGTCACCATGCGTTGGTTAGCTTTAATACTTTTCTAAAAGCACAAATACCACATTGAAAAACAAACAAAAATCCTCAATTTAAAGTAAAAGTCCTACTGTCAAACTTTTAGTTAAATCTGCAGTAGTTGATATTTGGCCAATATTGTTTGACTTTCTTCACCAACTTTGTCGGTCTGCCTCTCGGGAGGTGATGTTCAGTTGTTTCGTCAGAGCATAGCTGTTGGAAATGGTGAATGAGAGTGGCTCAAACTCAACCGTCCACTAAACAGAAAAATAAATGATTAGTGTATAAATATCAGTTCTAGGAGACAGGGTTTCCCCCATTAACACTTACCCACCACACTAAAACTATTTACAACACTATCACTGGATGCCAATAAATAAATAATAGTATGTAGTTTTGCACACAGAGAGCTTAATCCTAACTATCATCAGAAGTTTAGAATAATTGTCTAATAATTAATTCATCAAAAAATACATAAAACCATTGTATGAACTCCTAAGAGGTTAACAACATGATCAACAACATCAGACTTTCAGTACCACTTTACTTCCTGGTCTGTTGTGGAGGGACTCTGCAGGATCCTGGTACGTGTGCCTCTGAGGACAATGTGTGGTGATATTTTAACTACTCCTTTATTCCTGTTCCAAAGTGCCTTTGCCTCGGTCTCGTGACTAAGCAGCTCCCCAGTGAATTGTGGGAAAAACGGGACATAATGGGAGCGATAAACCAGGACAGCTTTCATACTCTCTCTCTCTATCTCTCTGTGTGTAATAAGTGCACCTCCCTCTCCCTCTCCCTCCCCAAAATAATGAAGACTAAATCATGTCTGTATATATTAATTCCTCCCATAATTCCTTGGGCTAAATATAGAGCCCGAGACTTGAGTGACTTGCTGTGATATTCACTGGGAATTAGACGGTCCAGTGCTGGATTAACACATTAGATGACGATTCTTGAAGCAGCACGGAGAAGAATTTCTTCTATTTTCTTCATTTTTCTGAAGAAAGAAGCAGTGTTCACTAGACGAGAGGCAGAAAGAGAAGAAGAGTTCTGTTAGTGAGTAGAGGAGGATAAGCCGGTGCATGCCTTTACTCTCCAGGCCACAACAGCTGTCAAAGCCTGACCAGAACATGTCCTGAGGGACAAAACTGCTCACAGTGTCCCACCAAAAGCAAACACGTAGACACACATCAAGGGGGCTCACGCTTTCTTTCATTCCTCCCTCTAATGATGCATCTCATCACAGAGTTTTCAAAGCTTTTCTCTGGTCAGAGCGGCAGCGTTATAGGCAAGTGATCATTAAGGAAGCCTCGCTACTCTTTTTCCCGCTTATTCCTGAGAGAAATAATTCCTCTTCCCCCGAGAGGAATCATTTCTCTCAACACAAACACCCACACACATTCTTAAGGAAGCCACTGATTCTTCCTGTTCTTGTTTTTTTTACTTTTTCATGTCCTCCTTTGTTTATCTTCCCCCTCTTGGGTGCAACTTTACACCGAGCCCAAGCATTTATCAGTGCTGTAAAGGCCAGTGTCTAAAATGTTCAGTTTGGAGAGTGAACGTGCTTGTGTGTGTCTCTTTTAATTACGTAAGTGCTCTTTAGACGGAGCATCAAACATTACACACACTCAGGCTGACAGTGTTGAACATGAAAGCCGCTGAGACTCATTAAGCCACTGATTACAGCTCGGGGGGGAGGTCCTGAGCAGCAGCTGTGCTAACACACACATCCACACACTTCCTGAAGTTTTGTTGTATTTACTTTTTAAAATTTGTGGATAACCATAAACCCTGTATGTGTATCCATGTACAGTATATGTGTATTATTGTAGTGTGTGCTCATTCATTTCTAATTGAAAGGCTGTGCTGTTGATATTTTCTCGAGCCTTGGAGGTATGAGCTTGTCCAGTTGGTTGTAACCACACCTGTGGGTGGGACTAAGTCTGTTTCCTCACTGATTATGTTTAAATGCACAAAATATTCCAGTTTTTGCTCTTATTCCGAAAACGGCAATGTTCCTACTAAGCTACTAATATTCCCGTTTACATGCAGCCGTGCATACTGCGGCTGTGTTTGGCAGGGGTCGATGCCCTTTTATGCCCGTTTATCACGTCTAAATATGGCAAGAGAAGCGGCTAAATGACACTCAAATCAGACGCGTCTCCTGCATTTATCTGTATCATTGTGAGCCCTTAAAGCAAAAACACTGGAAGAAGCAGTAAACTCCATTCGGCCACAGGCGGTTGAGTGTGGGAGGTGTCTGCGGTTCCAGGCTGCCTTGTTGGAGTATGGTCACACTATCTCTGCAAATGTACGCTCCATCTCCCATTCACTTCAGTCGAAGCCTGCGTGACTGACGAACGGGGCCGGGTGTCAAACATTTCCCTTGGGTTGTGTGTCCGTAGCACACAAAACCTTCAAGTTCTTTGAAAGAAAGTTGGCATGGAGGGTCTGGTCCAATGTATAATCTTGTTAACTTACCATATTCTTTGATCAGATAATTGTCTTTAATTGTAGAAAGAAAAAATGTAACTTCCTCAGGACTGTGTTTCCTGCTTCAGTGCGACCTGCTGACTGTCTCCACTAGACTCACAGGTCAGAATCCATCTTTGTTCAACTCTGATCTGCAAATTTTGCACATTTGGCCAGAAGAAACGCTGATGCACAGTGTTGGAAAATGGACAAATCCTTATACTTACGTTGTGCGATCACCCCATTTGGACACTCCAAGACTGCAAACTGCAGCTAAGCTCTCATGGACAGTTTACATTTGTAACTTCGCTGCTCAGTATGTTTTTTATCGCCCGCATTAGACACTAACATCACATCCTTTTTTGGGGGCAGAATGTGGAGCAATTATGCTGAATGAAAAGCTAATGTGACTGTACATTAATGCTTCAATCGGAAGTGTAAACCAGTGGGCTATCAGGCAATTTGAATTCACTGGGATTATTTAAAAACGAGTGAGGATTTTATCTTTTGGACGTTTTGGTTTCGCCTGCTAGTGCAGCATGAGGTTGCCACCGAAGATAAAGACTGAGTTCCAGTTTTATGGAAAGTGCTTCACTTATGATTTAGCTTTGTCTTTCTTCTCCTTCCATCTTTCTCTAAACCCACACACACTGAGACGACTCCCACTGTGAGATACCATCAGTGTTTTGGTGGTTTGTAACATGCAAGTGTTTTTTTTCCTCAGAAATGAATTAATGGCAGTTTGTGCTCGAGCACTCACCATGAAAGCTTTTCTATGGAAGAGCATCAGTAGCCATTATGGAGGCCTTGGCAAAGCTGCAGACTCCCATTCATGTTGTGTCTTGTTTTGTTATTTTTCTGTTGTTTGTGTTTGTGTGTGTGTGTGTGTGTGTGTGTGCGTCCTGTGACTTACTCCAGCAAAATATTAATGAAAGTACTGTTTGTGTGGCGCTGCAATGCATTAATATTCAGTGTGCATTCTACTGAAACACATACTGAAGTTCAGATAGTTTTCATGAAGCTTCAATGTTTGTGTGCATGTATTACTATGACATCTAATGGAGTCTATTTACAGTAGAGCAGGAGAAGAAGCAGAAGGAGGTTCCTAGTCCACGTGGTTCACTTCAGATCCAAACTCAGCAGCTCTCTCAGCTGTTGCTCCTGACAACGGCAGGAGGAGGGGCTTGATGCTGGCAGGGTTTTGGTGGAGTAGGAATGCCAAGCTGCCAAGCTCTCCCTGTGGGACGATGCCCGAGTGCTCAGTCCTGCTACTTGGCTTTACTCGTGCGAACCCTCCGGGCCTGCGGAGTCAGGCTGCGTCCACGAGGACACACAGACACATGCACACGGGCTCGTTACAGACACGCAACTTGACATGCTGACGATACCTTTGTCATAGCAGACTACAGTTGTTGTAAGTGAAAATGAACTGAAAATCTTCACATTTGACAAGCTGGAACTCGGGAATGTTTGGTGTTTTTGCTTAAAAAATGAAGAAAAAAAAAGAAAAATCAATAATCAAAGTAGTAGTATCAATAATTAATTTTCTGCCAATCGGCTAAATGATTAATCGACCAATCGTTTCAGCTCTAGACCAAAGCTAACAACAGTACTTGGTTAACTGGGTAAAACTTCAGAGATCCCATTCAGTGTGTTTGTCTGACTAATTGATAATTAGCAGGATATCTCAAAGAATCTCAATAGATTTCTATTGAATTTGGTGGAAAATAATTAATTTTTGGTGTTGATCCAGGAAGGGTTTCCAAACACAGTGAGACAGGGCATGTTTTGTTCACCTTTTTTTCTCATGAACTAGTGCCCTTAGCTAAAAATCTTGCACATGTTCCACAATTGTCTATCACTATGTTTATTTAGGTGCATTTCTAAACATTTTCTATGATTAAAATACAACATTCAGAGGATTGTCCAGAGTAATCTTGTCTCCTAAACTTGCAACTAGCTGAGCCGTGAGCAACCGAAGCAAAGCATGGCAAGATAAAAGCAGCTGTTTACCTCGATGACGTGTTGGAGGAGTGCACTGTAAAGACTGACACCTGCAGCTCTTCATCCAACTGCTCTCTGTGGCTGTTTCTGCTTCTACTATTCCTCCCTGCAATATTTAAAACTGATTCACTCACCAAATTGTGCCAAATATGTCCACCTCTTGTTGTGCTGACCAGTTTTTATTGAAGAACAGCACCGTGAACAAGTTCTACTGACTCTGTGACAAAAAACATTACGTTACATTTCTCATAACTTCTTCACAATCAATGCCTTCTGCTGGGAAAAAGGCAGCAGGAAATATTTGGTTTGCATCAGAAGTAACTTAACACAGCCCCAATATGACGGAAAGCCATCAGTAAACAGTAAAATAAGTCCTAGTAGGGCTGTACCCGACTCAGAATTTTGTCAGCCGAATCGGGTTTGGCTGTTCAACTGCTCGACTTGAAGAATCTCAGTGGACTGAGGGGGGGCAGCCCTAGTTGGAAGCTAACTACTGTGATGTCACAAGAGGTTGTGTCATCAAGGGCAGGTACATTCCCGCCAAATGGTTGCGACAGGGACTACAAACCATCATG
>LKNJ01002485.1:0-16695 GCA_002120245.1 Maccullochella peelii
TCCTCCTCCTCCCTCTCCTCCTCCTCCTCCTCCTCCTCCTCCTATCTAGGTTACCCTGCAGTGTTAGCATATTAGCTTACTGCAGCACTGGCTCCCTTGAGTGTCCTAATATTGTGTGTGTGTGTCCTTGTGGGCGTGCACGAGCATGTGCATGGTTGTGTGTGTGTGTGTGTGTGTTGGTATGTGTATGAGCATGTGTGCACCTGATGTGTTTATTCAGAGTTTGTGTGTGTGTGTGTGCGTGCAGCAGTAATGGTTTATGGGTATTAGAGAGCTGGTGTATCAACAACACACCAGATTTATATCAGCGAGCTCACCGGCTGCCACAGCCCCAAGGGCCCCTGGGTAATCCAGGTGTAATTGAGCATAGAGGTTACGGTGGCAGACACACACAGACACACAAGCTGTAAATACACAGAGAAACAAAACACATTTTTCCATTATAACACGTTACTGCACTCTTCCTGTTTCCTGTGAGAACGGTCTGTGCTGCCTGCACACCACTTCCTGCTTCCTGCTAGTGACGTCTGCACTTCCATAACCAGGAGAAACGCTGAAAATGTTCCAGTTGACTGCGTCTCTCTCAGCTTCTCGTCCCATATCTTGTCTTCCTCTTTGTGCCTATTCATCGTCGCTGCGATCCGTCAGGAAACCTGATCTTTCGGAGCCGACTCTCACCTCGTTTCTGTTTTTATTCCTGCGGCCTGTCGTGGAGGCTGCTGCAGCTGACGTGCATATGGCCAACCGAGGACACACACTGGTGAGGCGGTCGTGCCGGCATCCTGCTGCCAATTTCAGCACACACACCTTCTGTCCTGCCCTGGTGAATCATGCAGTCAGCAGCTTTGCTTGGGTCACTCGAGGTGAGGGGGGGGAGCGATTCGCTGCTGTCACAGAAAATCCACGTCACTGCAGTTTTGCTGTTTCACCGACAGGAAGGAAAGTTTCCTTGTCAATTTGGTGTTTCAGGAACTTTCTCTCCAGAAATGGAAATTTGTGTCCCCAGACTTGAGTGTACTGTTGGTCTGGTTCTCCTGGTTTGGGCCTCTTAGTTCTTAAGAGGGCTCTTGTTTTGGGCTGGTGTGAAAGCTGTCAATCGATCTCTGGTGCAGACTCAACAACCGAGACCATCCGGACTTTATAAGAACTGAAACTGATGGATCTCTAACCTGAGTAATCAGAACAGAATTGAGCCGTGTTTCCAGGTTTACTGAAGAGTACTGAGAGCATGTTTTCAGCCCGTCAATGGGAGATTTCACTACAGGAATCCAACTGCTAAATGACAAACAGCCAGAGACTCTTTACTGGGAAGACTCCGAACCTCCTGAGAAATCCCTCGGAGTACAACGAGCTCCCTGTGTGTTTATTGGTCTTTTTCAGAGATCTGGAATCAACTCGGAGTCTGTATCAGTGGTTGCGGAGCTGCAGAGTCTGGATCTGAGGTCGCGGAGCCTGGATCTCTGATGCGGGCCATCCACTGTCCCCGTGCTGCTGCTCGGCAGCCGCTGCTGTTGTTGTTGTTCTACTACCATACTGCTATTACTTTTATTTGTATTAATACTATTTCAACTACTGCTGCTTTACATCTGTATGTAGAACTGAACTGCAGCATGTTCTCTTTCCTCATGCTCTCTCTCTCTCTCTCTCTCTCGCTCTCGCTCTCGCTCTCGCTCTCGCTCTCTCTCTCTCTCTCTCTCAACCCAACCGGTCGAGGCAGATGACCGCCCACCCAGAGCCTGGTTCTGGTTCTGCTCGAGGTTTCTGCCTGTTAAAAGGGAGTTTTTCCTTGCCACTGTTGCTTGTGCTGCTCTTGGTGGGAATTGTTGGGTCTCTGTACACATAAGGAGTCGGTCTAGACCTGCTCTGTATGACAAAGTGCCCTGAGATAACTTTGTTATGATATGGCGCTATATAAATAAAACTGAATTGAATTGAATTGAATTGAACTCGCATGTAAAAGCGTAAAGCAGGAGTAAGCGAGTGAGTTCATTTAGAGCTGCTGTGGAGAGTTACCTACAATATGTGCAGGTAACCCAGTTTCTTTCTCATCTAAGCCACCTTCATGACCTTTTAGAGGCGCAGTTAGGAATCACAGCAATAGAGTTCTGCAGGTGTTTTTGTAGTCCAACCCGGACGTTAGCGTCGCCCTGGTTCCTTCCACAAAAAGCCAGTGGGATGTTTCCATTGGCTTTTGGATTATTGCAGAAAATAATCTCTGTGGCAAACAACAGTTTATGATACTGACACGTTTTGTTCAGCAAGATAATCTTCACAGATGAACTCCACTTTTAGGATGTTTAAAGCTAATGTTAAGCTATAAACCAGCTACACCACAGTCACATGACTTCAGCGTCACCACCACTGAGCTTCCAACACTTCCCTCTTCTACAGAAGCCTTTGGGAAAGTCTGAGTTAGAACAGTTTGCAGTATAAACCCAACGAGGCTGTGAAGGCGGACGAGTGAGTAGATGAGTTTCTGTGTTCGGCGTGACGACGTTTAACGTCCCCGACAGCCTCTGTAGTCTCATTTAGCCGCTTGTTAGCAACCGCCTTTTTTAAGACACGTCAAAGCTTCAAAGCTCACGAGTGGAGTATTTACTGACGGAGTTTATGTCACAGAACAAAACGTGAAAATCTCTTCAACCCGTTCAAGAAACCCACTGACGTCCAATTGAGGGAACAGGAAGAGCTAACATGCTAACTCATTTCAGGGTGTTAGGATGCTGTAACTTCTGACATTTGACCTTTTGAGCAGAAGCTTGTTCTGCTGCCTCTGTGGAGGAGCTGGTCAGCTAATTAAAGTGCACAGATATAAAAACTGTAACATGCAGAGCGGCAGGCAGCAGCGTGTACAGACTGTGAGCATGGACTCAGAGCCGGCCAGATGTACAGGCTGATAAACAGCAGTTGTTTCCCAGGCTGAGGCGGTGGGTTTGCCAGGTTTTTACATGGGAGAAAAGGATATTTGTATTCCTATCTGCTGTCTGAGGTTTAACTTGCAGGCTTTTCTGTATTTGCTTGCGTTTTTGGTATTTGCAGTGTCAAATTGTTGAATGTGTGTTTTGTTTATTTGCAGCATTTTATCCTAAAAGTGACGCATGTGTTGTCAAACTAGTCATTTGTTAAGTTGAGGTGTTTTGAGCTCTCTTGGCTACAAGAGGTTTTATATGTTGGTAAGAAGAACTCGCGTTTCCACCGTCGACTTCCTGCAACGACTCAACCTCTCGCGAGATTTCAGAGCGAGACTTTCTGTTTCTGGTTAAACAAAAAGGATCTTACTCTTTAACAAATGGTCTGTCTCTGTAGGGATCCTTTCCATAATGCTGTCAGACTCTTAGAATAACAGTCTGAACCAGATTCAGTGGCAAAAACAAGCACTTTTAGTGGACGCACTTTGACAATCCCAGTTTCCCACAAGGATTACGTTCCAGCCCGAGGCCTCCAAACCTTTTTTTACCTATTAAAATAGAGCCCAGGTTTAAAAATACAGGAATCACCTTTCAATTAAATGCTGGATTAACATTATAGGATGTTGAAATCAAACACTGCAGTTGCCAGTTCTGCAGGTTAGAAATCGGCTGAGCGTCACACACACTCGCACTTCCCCCCCTTCTCTTTGACACAAATACAGAGGTCGACTGTCGCTGTGAAGCCGGAGATATCGATGGATTTCTCCCACTAATGAAAGTGTGTGTGTGTGTGTGTCTCCGTTATTTCACTTCTCTCTCAAAGTGAAATCCAAACGCATTTCAGGCAAAGAGGGGACGAAAAGTAGGATGGAGAAAAAGAACGAGAGGAGGCAACTAAAGGAAGGAGGAAGAAGGAAAGGGATACATGGAGTCTTTCTTTATCGACAGTTTCTGCCTCACCGTCCTTTTCTACTGTGACCTCGATCACAACTGTGTGTGTGTGTGTGTGTGTGTGTGATGAGGTTCGATCCAGGTAGATTGACTTCTTATTGTCTGGGGATGAGGGAGAGAGAGAGGAAGTGAAGTCGTCTTTGCAGGAACAAGAGAGCAGAAGAAGAAATGTGAAGGACGACAAAGTCCGATCTTTTTATCCTCAAGTGAATAAATAGAAGAAGAAAAAAGTATGTCGGTCTGATGGTGCAGATGCTGTTCGAGCCAATCTTCCTTTTTTAAATTGTTTCTAAGTCACATCAGCAGCTGAAGTTTGAAATGTAAAAAATCCGTCCAAACACAGCAGTTCTGATATTCCCCAAAGACCTTTTGTTGCTTCCTTTTAATAATAAAACAACGACTAACAGCACATTTAAAATAACATGCTGACAATCCACCGTTTTTTCCTACGTGAGCTCCTTAAATTCTTCTTGGAGTGCGCCGCCATTTTGAACACACAGACAAACACGCTGTTAAACCTGCAGGTCGAGGTCGTTGACAAGGTCAGTGTGAACAATAAATTCAATCTGACAGACCCCGGAGACTCTGTGACCGTCTCTGTCTCTCTCAGACTTTTTGATTCGCTCAGCAAATATGAGTCCGAGTCCTCCGACTTCAACACAAACTCTCTGTTGACCTCTTAGTGCCGATCATACGAGTCAAAGATCAAATGTCCAGAGAGAGAAAGGGGAGAGAACGAAAGGAGGAGGTCAAATAAACTTTAAAAGACCAGTTCACCTCTGGTTGCTGAGTTTGTTCGTTGGTTTTAAACACAGCAGGTTTTTATTGAGTTGTCTTCACTTGAATTCAAGCTATCAGTCAATCAGTCTAAATGTATTTATGTAGAACCTTTCAAACAAATCAAATGCAATTCAAAGTGCTTTCCAAGCGAATGATAAAACGTAGGAAGTTAAAAATGGATTTAGAGACTAAAGCACAACAAAACAAGCAATAAAATCATGAAATACTGCACAAAATAAATATATAATAGTAAAAAATAGATAAAATCATGATGACATGTTTAAAAAGGGGGAACCTCACCTGTAGGAGGCGTGGCCTCGTGGCTACGTCAGGGGACTCGGGGGAGACTGACTGACACTGATTAGAGTCCTTCTTTATACACATTTCATGGCGTTAATTAGTCCCAACCGGTGGACTCTGTGTCAGCATTGGCCTCACAGGTTCAGGGCTGATTTGAAATGTCAATATTAACAGCAGCATTGATGTGTTTCATCACAGTACAGTCACATCATTTAGTTTACAGCTCAAACACACGTTTCAGTGTGCAGCACCTCTTTAAACACAAAGCACCCGGGACGTGTTGGGAAGCCAAAGAATATCTCCTGAGACAAAGAGAGAGACGGGCTGTGTGGCTGCTGCTCGTAGCAAGAAACCTTTACGGTCGCAGAGGAAAATCAGAAATCTTTAAACAATCAGACGTTTGTCCTTAAGTTACAAAAGGTTGAGAGGCTAGACGGCAGTGCTCCTGCAGATTTTAATGGCGTAATGCTGGAATCAGACAGGGCGACTTCTGTGAGCCACAGTACAGCGCAGAGGAGGAGGCTGTGCTGCAGCGGGCCCAGTGCATTCTGGTTGTTGTAGGTTTACTTTCTCCTGTTTCCTCTGGTCATGTGGCACCAGTTTCTAAAATGTTTGCATCTGTCTACGGCACAGGCAGCCCAGTTTTATGGGGAGACCGTCTTTCCTGCGGTGAAATGCCCCTTTAATTCATAATTCACTTCATCTTCAGTCTGAATGCAGCGCCGGGCTCCTGATGAAGGATGCATGATGCGTACAGCGCGCTGGACCGAGGAGGAAATACAACGAGCACTCGTATATTCAACACACACACAGGCACAGACCACCACAGGTACTCGTACGTTCACACACCTGCACTGAGCTTTATTTTCTGCTTCTTTAATTGGGATTTTAATTTATAATTTGGCTTAATAACAAACACATAATCAGGATGTTGGACACACACACACACACACACACACACACACACACACACACAATGAAAGAAAAGGACAAACACACACACTGTTGTAGAAATCCCTCAGGTGAGTGAGTCATCCAGAATATTTACAACCTCTGACAGTCACTCAGTGTGTGTGTGTGTGTGTGTGTGTGAGATGGGGAAAGAGAGAGAGGGCGAGCGAGCGGGGCAGCTGGTAGTTGAAAAGCAGAGAGCCATTTTCTGTGTTAATAGGCGCTCAGAGCGGCGGCGGCGGCCTCATTGGAGGAGGCACGGCGAGTTTCTGCAGAGGAGAGCAGGACTTACTCTCTTTGTTTCTTCCTGCATTAGAAGTCAAACCGCCTCAGTTTCAGTCTAACGCTGATGGAGAGAGACAACAATACGCAGAGTTTCTGCCGGGCTCTGGACTCTATTAGACCTGCTGTCCCCTAAAAGACAAACCTGGTCCCTCCAGAGACGAGCGGCTGAGATAATGTGACCCTCAGAGGACGCAGACAGTTTCCTTTGTTTTTCCTTCTTTTTAGTGTTTGTGTTCAGGTGTTTATGTACGGTTTGTAATGAGCTGAAAAACTGCAGCTTTTTTTAATTTCAGACGAATGAAATAATAAATGGAGCCTTTAAAGATATATAAGATGTTTGCTGCGGCAGTTTTGAGTTCGTCATTCTTTTCATTTTGATCAAATTTTAGAAAAACTTGAAGTTACAGACGCTTTTCTGTATTAGCAGTAAATGTCACTACACAGCGCCTGTTTGTTCGATCCACACCGACTCCAACCGCTACGACTGTCTTCAGGATAGTTTAAAATAGTGATTAATTGATTAGTCGATCGAGAGAAAATGAATCCCCAACTATTCTGACAATCTATTGATCGTTTCTGTCAAACATTTTCTGGTTCCAGCTTCTTAAATGTGATGAATTTGCTGCTTTTCTTTGTCACAGAGAGCAGCTGCTTGTAGCATCGATTCCTCCCTTCATCAGCGTGTTCAGGTAGTAGTGGCTGCTGATTGGACGTTGACAAATGTGGCGGAAATAATGGATCTGATTGGTCGATGATGTTTTTCTGTTTGTGGACGTTTGAATCATTCGGCCGAATCCATTTCTGTTCTGCTCCCTCGGAGGTGGAGCCGCTGTGCAGGAAGCAGGTTAACTTAACAATGCATTAACTGCATCGACCTGCACGCGCACACACACACACACACACACACACACACACACACACACACACACACACACACACACAGGCCTGAATCACAGCAAGCTCATGTTACCCGAGAGATCATGAAAATGTATTGTGAATGAATCTGATTGGATTGTAGGCATGGAGGGGCACTCACACACACACAATAACACACGCACACACTTTCCCAGGCTTTAGTGGTTTTGGAAAAGCACTCCTGCTGCCTCCATTTTGCTGATAATGATGCTCTCTTCCTGCTTTCCCTCCATCTTAATACGAGTAACACACACACACATTCACGCTGACTAAAGTGCCTTCCTGTTTGTCTTTCAACTCATATCAACCCACAGCGCACACGCACACACACACACACACACACACACACACACACACACACACATAGGTGAAGTGGCTTCGAGAGAGAGGGACAGGAAGTGAGCTTCTTGGCAATTTCCTCGAATCACACAAACTGATTTTTAAAATCACAAAAATAATAACTGAACAAACTTGAGTTTCTAATGAGGCTGTTTTTATTTTGATCTAATCCTAAAAACTACTGATGAGCCACAGCGGTTTGTCTCCACCGTGATCCAACAAACAGAAGCTCGTGTTCAGCGGCTAAATAAAGTCTCGCGACACCTCAAAGGAAAGTTACACTTTTATACAACCAAGGTTATATACATATATACATACACCTCAAGGTTAGTATAAGAGTGTTTCTACCACCGTCTCTGTACAGATTCTTGACTATAAATCATCTGATATCGACCAAATAGTTCCAGGAACTAAAAGTTTTAAGAACCATGAAGATTAGACAAATTAATCCGATGATGGATTAAAATACGACAATTGACACATACGAGGAAACTCGCACTCTCTCTTTGTCTGAATCTAATTTTTCTTATTTTGTGATCAAAGCTGTAGTGAAGTTGAAGCAGCTGCTAACTTTGCCCATGTAGTTCCTGACCCATCAGAAAGTTCTGCTTTATTCCAACCTGGAACTACATTTTGTTCCTGAGTCCCTCCGCCGGTGGGTCTTGGTCTCGTGGGAAAGTTCCTGCGGTGGAAACGATGATGGTTGAATTATTTTTCAACCATGTGACCGTGGCAACAACAGGAAAACACACCAAGGAAAATGATGCAGGAGCTCATTTTACTGATATCTGAGTTTTCTGGATTAAACACAAGCAGCAAACAAACCGCAGCTTTAATCTGGACCAGAAACCAAATCCTCCTTTTCCTCCTTTTTCTGCGACATCTCATCTTAAAATAAAGATGTTTGTTCTCTAAACTTTGACGCCACAGGTTCTGCAGTTTCAACATTTGAGCTACACCTACGCAACATTTACAGAAACAGCATTAAAACATGTCTAGAAGTAAAAAAATAAAAAAATAAAAAGTTGATTTTGTAGTTACATTTACTTTTGATTTAGTTTGTTGAGTCGTGGCAGATCAGGAAGTAAAGCAAAAGAAACACAAACGAGCTGTCGACTGTAGCTGCTGCTGATTTTCAGGAGTGTCACCTTCCCATTAAATATTTATCCCCGAGTGTGTGTGTGTGTGTGTGTGTGTGTGTGTGAGAGAGAAACAAAGCGAGCATAGTTTTAGAGTTTTATGTTTACTCTCTTCCGAGCCACCGCTATGTGAAGTGACAGCTGCTGTGTTAAATGGCAGTTCTCTGGTCGAATCTGTGTTGTGGTTTTGGACTTTTACGCAGCCGTGTGTGTGTGTGTGTGTGTGTGTGTGTGTGTGTGTGTGTGTGTGTGTGTGTGTGTGAGTGGCCTACAGCTGCATGTGTTGTTGTCGTTAAATTTTCATTGCTGCCTGCGGACAAAACCCGGTTTGCAGGAAGTCACTTTTTCAGAAGTGAAGGAAAGAATCTGTTTCCTCTCTGAAAAACGTGTGCAGGTTTTGAAATTAGAGTTTCGACAGGTTTCAGGAGTCTGCTGAGCGGTAAGGAGTTATTCACAGTCGTATCTTTATAGTATTTTCTCTGCAGTAGAACTTCATAGAGCTCTGCACGTTTGTAGAAGGCCCTGGAGTTATTAACCTAGAAATCTGTGAGTGTTTGGGCTCGGATACAAAACATGCAGTGCCTTAAAGTGTTGTGTTTTCATGAGAAGAATGCATTTATATGGCTCAGTAATGTGGTACTCATGACTTCATTAGTTATAATGTGCACTGTCTTGGTCCTGGTGTCACGTTTAAATGCAGAAAACAAACTCACAAGTCAGTTTTGAAAATGGAACAAGGGGACGACCGTTGTTATCGTTGGCAAAAGTATTCTCACGACTTCAACCAAGCTTCTCGTGTCAAAGTTGCAAGCTCACGAGTTCCGTTTAAAGGCAGCAATATAAACACTTCGGCCGTGTTCAGACGGACATTAGCATCCTTGTGAAACCACGGGATCGCGACACAAAGGGTCTGGCAAAAACAACAACATGGTGTCGTCGGCAAAGAAGTTGAACCTGGCTCAACTTTTGCCACAACGCAGTTCGACAATCATCCAGGAAGGTGTTGCGTGAATGATGTATTTCTACCTGCTTTTACACAAACAAACAACACAAGTTAAAGTACGAAAACACCATAAGACCAACTCACAACATACAAATCCCAGACAAATTGAAAGACAGAAATAAAAATGTAATGTCTTGTCTCGTGGTATTATAAACCACAGTGCAGCTGTTCAGTGTTTTGGTGCCTGATAAGCCTTCAAACTCATGGATCTGTTACTCAAACTGGACTTCCTGGATTGTGTTTCATGTCTCACGGGTCCCTGAAGCAACACGTCCACATCAGTGTTGCTTGGTTATGATGCTGGGAGGTGTTGTTCATGCACCAAACTGCCTGTGCTGCGACCCCTGAAACTGGTCAGGGTCAATGTTGGTTTCAGTAGAAGTCCTAGAGACTAACATTAAGATCAAACAAAGCTGAGACATTTAAAGCTAGTAACACCGGAAGACAACAGGGCAAATTAACGCCAATTAATGCACTTCTTTAAAGCAACTATATTTCTTACATTTCCTCTCAGATTCATCTGGAGTTTGAGCCTGATGATTATTCAGTGGAAACAACCAGGAAACGCTGCTTTTCTTGCCTCTGAAACCAATGACGGCCTCTTTATTTATCTCTTTCATTTGTGCCGGAAGCAGGAAGCCGATACTCTACGACCTGAGGGGAAATGCAGTTCAGTCAGAGTTTTAATAGTTAACTCTGAGAGGGCAAGTGAAATCACAGATGCCCTAAAACAAAACCTTTCAAATTTTTATCTTCCTGTTAAAGGTCAAGTTGAACGTTTAACGAGCAATTAGCACAGAGGAAATGCCAGCGAGGCCGTCAGCTAAACAGCCGTCTGAATTATTTACTACGATAACGGAAAAGAAGTGGAGCCCGTGTGCTCCGAGCAGCCAATCGCACGCCGCTAATGTCAAGTGGATTTGCATTAGTCAGGGCAAGGAATCATGGGTAATGAGACTGTCCCCATGGCGATATTTAGTTGTGCATTTCTAGCTCGGTGAGCTCTGTGCAAAGTTTGACTGAAGCTGGGTTTTTTAAAGGTCAACACTGGTGATAATGTTGCCAAAAAGCTCAAATAGTTGTTGTGCCATCACCTTGTCTTTATGCCGCAGAAGGTTCCCAAACTCCACCAAAGCCGTCTTTCATGTTTTAAATAGTTTCAAGGCAAAAAATAAAACCCCTCATTTTGTGGAGGAAACATCAAGTGTTTTTCCAAAACAGCCATGAAATCATCGAACTTTTCGACGTCCATTAATCCCAGGGTTGGCGGTTCAATCCCCCGGCTGTCCAAGACACTAAACCCTAAGTTGCTCCCGATGGACCTTGCATGGCAGCTCCGTCCCCATCGGTGTGTGAATGAGACCAATCTGTAAAGTGCTTTGGGAACCGATAACGTTGAAAAGCGCTGTATAAGTGAAGTCTGTTTACCATTTATTGTTTCCTCCCGACCTCGACATGTTGCACGTCATCACTCTCAGTTTAAAACCTCATCCAGTATCCAGCTGGAGATCTGTTGATCCCCTTCAGGCTCGTCAAACACTTTCTAAACCACATTCAAGCTGCAAACAAAGTGCTGGACCCCTGAAATACCTCATCCTCCCTTGTCCTCCGCCACATGACGGGTATTAGTTTGTTGTGCGAATGACGTCATGCATGAGAGCAGTTTTGGTGATCAGTTGCTTCATTTTTAAGCCTCTGACAGGCAGACGGAGCTGAACCGGAGCCGGCCGAGAGTTTCCACGTCAGAGATCACAGCTTTCGGGACAAACTCCTTCCAGATGCGTCTCTGATCCGGTTTTTATTCCAAACTGGCGTCTGAGCTGACACACAGTCACCGTCACATCTCAAACACACACTCACAGGGACATCTGTATTCTGCTTTCTGCTCAGCAGCACAGACTTGTGATTCACGTCGTCTGTTCGTCTCTTTCTGATAAACTGATTGATGGATCGAGAAAACCTGCTAAAAGACACCAGGAGGAGGGGGTGTGTGTCTCTGAGTCACGGTAAACACTCATCATGTCTCCTGGTGATCCAACAGATGGACAGTAGGCGACACACACACTGTATATATACAGTATAAAGACGCACACACGCACTCAGGCCGGCTAAAAGGCTCGCAGACTGTTTGATCAGCATGACGATGACATTTCAGTTTGTCTCCGACTACAAGAGACAGAAGGAAAGATGTAAGCAGGAAGGAAGGAAGGAAGGAAAGATGAGGAAGGAGGGAAGGAAGAAATAGTTGGGAAGAAGAGGAAGTATAAAAGAAAGGTAGTTAAAGGAGGAGGCGGGATAGAGGAAGGAAAAAGCAATACAAGTGAAGGAAGAACATAAAACATGCTGGAGGGTTGGAAGAAGGAATGAAAAGTAAAAAGGAAAGAAGGAAGTATAAAAGACGGAGAGACGGAAGAAGAAAAAAGATGAACAAAAGAAGTAAAGAGGAGGAATGAAAGAGGGAAAAGGAACTGAGAAAAGAAGAGAGGAAGTAAAATGGAGGGATAGAGGAAATAAAAAAGGAATAAAGGGAGAAGCAGAAGAAAAAGAAGTAAGAAGGAAGTGAAAAGGAGGAAGAGTTGAAAATAGGAGGCAAGGAAGCACGAAAGTAGGGGAAGAAGGAAGGAGTCAAGGAAACAAGAAGGTGAACAACAGGAAGTAAGAAAGGACAAACGAAAATAACGACTTAAACTGTAAAAGAAAGAAATTCCCCTCACGGACCAATCAGGTTCCAGTCTCACGAATAATTAACGAGCTCAGACTGGCTCCTCTGCTTATTGAAACATTGATAAGGTGATCAGACTTCAGCCTGTGTGTGTGTGTGACAGTCCTGTTAATAATTCACACTCCTCCTCCTCCTCTCTTCTTCTCTGTTCATGTTCATTCACACCAGTTATTCAGGATTACATTAGAAAAGTTGGATGAAAGGGGAAACAAATCTTGCTAAAAATGTTCTCACTGTTGCCAAAAAACAACCTTGTGATGGAGACGAAATCGTGTTGGGGAAAAATATCAACCAAAATCTTTTTCCTCATAAAATAAACGTGGCTGTCCATTTGTCTCCGTGGAGACGCCATCAGTTTTCTTCTTCTGGGGATTGAACTGCCACCAGCTGCATTTCGTTTGCTCAATCCCAGTTAAAGTTCCCATTTTACTTGTTAGAAATGTTAGAAAATATCATTTGAACTTTGAGTTATTTAGCTGACGCTCAAATCCAAAGTAACCTAAAACCAACGACTGTAGAAAAACATGACTATCATCTGTAAATCAGTAAATGAATCAATTAGTCAATCAATCGGAAATTATTAACACTCTGGTACCAGCTTCTCAAATGTGACGATTTGCTGCTTTTCTCTAATTTTCACAATTTTTTAACATTAAATTCTAACTAGAAAAGGATATTTAACAGTTTAATCCATAATAATAAAATAATGTTTTGTGGTAATCATCTGTGAGGACACCAACAGGTCTCCACCTTTGTTACCGGCGCCCCCTGTGGGCGGAGCCTGGGTGGATTTGAGCACCACAGCGATGGTGCAACACCTGCCTGTGATCCCTCTCTTTATGCCTGAATATGTTTTAAATGAAACATTTACTTTTTTAAGTCGCCACCAAGACTTACAACACGAGGAGCGAAATGAACTATTTTGAGGTGGACGTCTTGTGGACAAAATGTGTTCTTATGTGACGACACGGATTTCACTCCGGGAGAAGCACATGTCAGGAAAGCGGTCACAGCTGTAACCAAACAGCCTGGATTCAGACCCTCAACCTCTGCCCAGACCGTGACCTCTGACCTCTCTGTGGAGGGGGTGTAGAGATGAGACGAGCTTTCTCTCGAGTCGCCGTTTCCCTCCGATAAATCGCCAGATTGTGGACAGAATCCTGGTGGATTTTTCCGGACTAGAGCCAGAGCTCCTGCACAGCCGGCTAAGTGCTACAGAGCGGCTCTGACTAATTTATGCAGATGTATTAATAGATCACAGGCAGATCTCACCAGGCCGCCGTGCCGCCTCTCCTCAGGAAAAAAAAGGCCAAATAAACAACTGAGGGAGAGAAGAGCTCTGTCTTCGCTCTGCAGACTTCAGAAGGAGGCAGCCGTTTGCATTTCCGCCTCC
Source organism: Maccullochella peelii (assembly GCA_002120245.1). Classification (NCBI taxonomy): domain Eukaryota; kingdom Metazoa; phylum Chordata; class Actinopteri; order Centrarchiformes; family Percichthyidae; genus Maccullochella; species Maccullochella peelii. Next base: position 13,688 of record LKNJ01002485.1, read on the forward strand.
TGGATTTGTTTGATTTTGTTTGGCATCTCTTATTTATGCATTTATTAATTTCCACCAGACATCTTCGAATACTACATCGTTATTCCCAGAGCGTCATCACCACACGCGCTGATACTATTAGAAGAAGAATAAAACAGATTATCTGAATTTCTCTGTGATCTAAAACATTAGCAGTAAATGTTTTTTGGTGTTCGTCCCTCAGATTATTTTCTTCAGCTGCCATTTTACACTGATGCTGTGGTTAAGGTCTGGTTAGGTTTAGGGAAGGTTCGGGGACCTTCGTCACCAGGGTTACAATAATAACCTCCTGGTTAAGGTCAGGGAATGATTGTGGTCGTGGTTAAAAGGCTGAATTCAGACCAAATCAGGTGCCATTCATTTGAACGAGGGTAGTGCGTTTAGGCTGCGGCGAAAAGTTAAAAGAATCAACTTTTGGAGAAACGCTGTGGTGGCCAATCACGCCGGCGATCAGACCGGAAGACGCCCAGGTGAAGAAGAACTTAGTTTAGCTTGTAGCATTGTAGCATTAGCTGTTTACTGAGCAACTGTGAAGATGGCAGAGAGACTGATCGATCGCCACCGTGATGAAGAGGGAGAACAAAGATGTTAATCGCCGTGCAGTGCAAGTTGGGATTGCTGGTTAGTATGTGACTCTGGGCGACACCGGCGCACAACCCTGTACTAATCACCTGATCGCCTGATTTGGTGTGAATACATCCTCAGTCTGATGTTTTGTTGCCTGCCATGCTGTGTAGCACTGCCAACAAGCTCCATGAGCCAAATTGTCAGTTTTAGGTAGATTAGAAAAGGTTCTGGTAGCTTTTAAAAACTGTCTATTTTAGGAGCTTGGTCGGAGCGATGGGGGGGCAAAGCACCGCCTGAGAAAACGAGCTCCAGGGCAACAAACTCCCGCGGTTACAGGACAGTTAGTTTCTGGTGATTGAAGCTTCATGTTGTTTCACTTACGCTCATAAAAGCAGTTCTGATTTGGATTATTTTGGGTGAAATTGCCGGTATTCTTGCAGTTTTGACCTTTTTTGGACCACTTTTGTTTCAAAATGCAGTGCAGCTGTTTTAAACACAGTTTGAAAATATGTTGCAGGGTTTAGTTGGATGTTGAATTCGGGTTTAAGTCTTGAAATTGCGAGATGGCAGATTCCTGGAGGGGCCGAGTAAAGCTGCTGGAGCTTGAACAAAGATCGAGGCGACAATCACACATAAATCCCAAACTTGTTTACACTCAACACATATTCTTGTTGGGTGAAAGGCATTCTGGGAAATGTAGGAAGTCTGCAGCTTGGGCAGAACTGCAAGACGGGGGGGTAAACCTCTCTGTACATGCTACGCTACCAGCTGGAATCTGCTCTGTCGACTTGCGTGACGTTTAAGATGCGTAGATGTGTGTTTTGTTGTCAGCTTGTCACAGAAGATGACGGCTGAGCTCATTAATATTCACAACAACAGCGTTTATTTATTCAATCTCATGCATATTTTGCGTTCAACGCTCCTCTCTTCCTTCCTGTCCTCTGGTTTTTTCCTCCATCTGACTGTCCGTCCCAATTAGGGAGGATCTAAGATGTGAGATTAACGAGGGGAGAGAGATTCACAGCCACTTAACAGAATACTAATTGATTTCTGGCTCTTTTCTGTCTCAGTGGAGGGGAGGGAGGGAGGGAGAAAGAAAACAGCACCGGAGCAGGAATATGGACTTTAATCTATTTATGTAATCTGAGGAAGAGGGAGAGGAAGAGGAGTGATGGATGGAGACAGAAAAGAAGATAGTGGAAGAAAGAGAAGTCAGCGTATCGGTCGATTTCATACGTCATGACTTCCCGTAATAATTTATCTAAATTAAATCCCCTGAAAGTGTTCAGATGTCTGAAATCCAAGTTTGATTTGTCTCATTTTGCTGAATCAGTTTAGTCCTCCACCTTCTTTCACCCTGAACACAGCTGACTCTCACTTATTTATTGATATGTTCTGCTCTGTCTCCTTTTGCTTCTTCTTTAAAGTTGAAAATATTCCCTTTTGACATCTTTGTTTGGTTTTTAAGTTGGTTTTAAATACCGACTTTTTGATTCTTTTCAACTTACTTAGACGCTTTTTAAGTCATTTAAAGCGTTATTACTTCATGTTTTGGCCACTCGGGGGCAGGAAGTGGAAATGTTTTGGGCCCTCGCAGCGCGTTAGCCCTTGTCGGCCACCGTAGTTAACTCCTCACCTGGCTGCAGTGATGTAGAGGTGTACTCCAGGGTGTGTCAGTGCACCGTGACGTCACTGTTGGGTGTGGTTACAGGTGCAACACCTCTGACGACACCGAACCAGCAAAAAGCTTGAAACTGTATGTAAAGATGGACGCCATGACATCTGGATCGCAGTGTAGGTCATATGCCCCGCCCCCTCCATGTTAGCGGATGGGACATGGGCCAAACTGAAAAGTCAAAACATGGTTTCTGTCAAGATGATTTTAATTAGTTATTTGATGCTCTAAGAAGGGGGTGTGACATTATGATTGACAGCTGTGAGTGTGCTGTGATTGGTTCAGGCAGGTGTATGGGCGGGACCTCGATGCGGATCACTACTGTACAGACTCTGGCTCTGGCAGCGCCCGTATCCGGGATATTTTGGCTTCATGTTTGTACAGCGGGAGGACGTGGAGACGCGTCGGCCATCTTTATTTACAGTCTGTGGTGTTAACACACAGACGGGTGTTTTAAAAAAGGGAAACCACAGAAGAAGAAAAAAGACGCTTCCTTGTTCCCTTATCTGGGGTTTACAGTATCAGATCTCCTGGTTTTCCCCTCTTTATGTGATGCTTTCAAGGGCGTTGGCAGTTGCTGGAGTTTCCTCTCACCCCCCCCTCATTTTCTCTGAATGAAACCAAACTCTCCTCTTTCAGGTTTGTCCATCATCATGCACTTATCTCTCTCTCTGTTTCCAACTCACTTTCGCTGACTCTCGTCCTCCCCCCCCTCCCTTGAATGAAACGTTACACTCCTCTTTGAAGC
>LKNJ01002485.1:16735-47288 GCA_002120245.1 Maccullochella peelii
TTTTTTTTGTTTTTTTTATGTTTTGGCTGTGATGCTGTCGGCCATGTTTTCTGTCCTCTGCTTCCTGTTTCCTTCTTACTGTTGATGCTGCTGGCAGAACATTGAGTTTTAATACTTTACTTTCTGATGCCTGGATTTATGGATTATGTATTAACATGTTTTTCTACATATAAACAAAAGAAGCCAAAGTTCTCAAATGTGAACTTTTGACTAAACACGAGCAGCTGCAGCGGAACTTTTCTACAACAAAAAACTCTAAAATTGGTTACATTTTGAATTAAATCAGGAACTTTTCTGATCAAAGAAAGTTAACAAGATTACCACAAAATGTAATGTGTATTTTAGATAAATTTGTCAAAACGTCTCTTGATTTGTCTCCTTCTATTGTGACCCAAGAAACAAGTGTAGTTCCCACAGTTTTTACTGTTTTGTTTCACGATGAAGTAGCTCGTTATTATACCTTAATATATCTTTGGCGGGCGAGTTCACTGGAATCAGTTCAAGTCTGTTGGTTGGTTTTCATGCAACAAGTTTGATTAAAGCCAAATATGGAACTTTAATTTGCCCATAAATGTGTATGTGTGTGTGTGTGTGTGTGTGTGTGTGTGTGAGACGCTGAGTCTGAAACAGTCAAATGATCCAATCTGTGATTACAATGAAAAATATCTAAGCAGTTATAATGAAACCTACAGAAGTCCTGTGAGCTTCTCCTCAGAGGTATTCATACACACACACACACACACACACACACACACACACACACACACACACACACACACACACAGTGTTTAGTTGAAGGAAGATGTGTGTACAACAGAAGAGAAAATAAGTTGTCAAGCTTATGTCTCACTTTTGTTTTAATTGGTGCAGCAAGTTATTCATAGGATTTTAATTGCTTTGGATGAAAATCTCCAACTCTCTATTTTCATTTAACACACGCACACACACACACACACACACACACTCTCTACACTACACATCATCCTCTTTCTCTGGTTCCCTTTAGAAAAGCACAAATTAAAGCTGCTTCATTTAAAAAGTGTCGCTGCGTGCTGATGACTATTGTATTTTTTGCGAACTAAAAAAATAAGAAATACTCACTCTGTTATATTAAGGCTGAAACTTAGTTATTTTCCATTATCGATTCATGGGGGGCAATTAAAATACAAACCCTGAGCGCCCAGTTTCAGCCACAAATCACACTCTTCTTCTCTGAGTCATAATTCAGTCGAATCTGAACACACAGACACAATACACACACGTTTATATTCAGCTGTGATGGTTGTCTGAACGTCCATGTGATCACTGCAACCAGGAGCTGCTGACGGCTCATTCGGCTATACAGGGCTCAAGCTATAGCATTATACTTCCTGTTTACATCTCCCAAAGCATCATGGGAGCTGTAGTTCCAAAACTTAGAGGATTATTACGCCCTAAGAGAAGTAAGAAGCACACCTGTAAACACACCTGTTCTGCAGGTGTAGCTCTGTGTGTAAACTGCAGCAGGTTAACAGCTGCTCGTATTTATCGCACATATTCCTGTTTGCTTTGCAACTTGTGTGTGTGTGATATGTGTGTGTGTGTGTGTGTGTGTGTGTGTTACAGGTGTCACTGTATTGATCCCCACCCCCACCCCCCTGCAGCTATGTGGGCTGGATAATGGAGACATCAATTATTCAACAACGACAGTCTATCACATGAAATACCATTCACTCTGAGTGTGTGTAGTGTGTGTACACAAATATGATGTGTAATTGTGTTTGTGTCTTTATCTTTATCTGACATTTCCACCAAATGTACTGATGATCAATTATTCACGAGAGAGAGAGACAGAGAGATAGAGACAGAGAGAGAGAGAGACAGAGAGAGAGAGAGACAGACAGAGAGACGGAGAGATAGAGAGAGACAGAGAGAGACACAGACAGAGAGAGAGAGACAGAGAGAGACAGAGAGAGAGAGAGACAGAGACAGAGAGACAGAGAGAGACAGAGATAGAGAGAGACAGACAGAGAGAGAGAGACAGAGAGAGAGAGAAAGGAAGAAGGAGACAAGGACAGAAAAAGGGGAGAGGACATGACTCGTGTAGAGGAGAAGAAGAAGAATTCAAAGCCGAGCATAGCTTCGATGCTACGCTACACTTGTTCTAGAAAACATTAAATAACTTTAGAGCCGTTCCAGCTTTAAACCGTCTGAAGCGTCACATTTTCAGCTTTCAGAGGCAACTTGAACGTCACATTTTCGACATCATCAGTACAACTTTTCACAGGTTGACTGGAGTTTTTCAACAAAACAAGTTTTTACTGTGCGTCTTGTTTTTTATGTCGGATATGGTTTGCTCACACAAAGGTGATGCGTGATGGAGACGTCACACTGCAGCAGGAAGAGAGGCAGGTTCCCCTCAATCATGTGACGTCCAACACTTACTGACTGAAAGAACGAGTCCATGTCCAGGCGTTTCTGTAACAGGGTTAATGAAATTGTCTGTCTCTCTGTCTGTCTTGCTCTCAGGACCGGTAGGCGGAGTCAGTGTTACCGCATCATCTACCGCCACATGGAGCGAACTCTGACCCAGCAGGAGGTTCGACTCGTCCACGAGCAAATCGAACGCACCGCCGAGACCGAGCTGGGCGTGCAGGGCAGATACTGACACACACACACACACTGCACACACACACACACACACACACACACACACACACACACACACACACACACACACACACACAGATCAGTACGTCGTCAGCTCTCCTGTGTTTTCTCCTCTTCAGGCTGAAAAGTCTAAATTTGACGCGTCATCTTTAATTTCTCAGAAGCATCCTGCGTGTGCCGAGCCGGCGTTTCATGACACTTCAAACGCCGCCGACGTGTTGACTCAGACGGCGATTTGAGATTTTCTGGCGGCAGCTGTTCTGTTACTGATCCCAGACCAGGGAGAGGGATTATATTCTCTTTGTTTTAGCAGATAAATGCAGAGTTAAGTGGCGTCCACCACACACACACACACACTGCTAAAGGGAGAGCTAGCTTTGCCAGCAGATCCTGAATGTGACTTGTCTTTAACAAGAACTAAAAACTCGCTGCCGCGAGGTGACGGCAGCAAATCAAATGTTCAGGCGTTTAATTAAACGTTCAGAAGAAGCCACGAGTCGTCAGCAGTCCTTCAAATGAACTATAAACAAAACCTCACCTGAGGGCATCAGAAGTTTCTAAACCACGTTTGATATTTATGTCGCCATGTGCTGAAGTTGAATTTGAAATTTCAGTTTCAGAACTGAATGTAGTAAAACTTCCTGTCAGACGAGCGCTCGGTGCATTTCAGCCTGAAGCCACAGAGAAACACTTAAATATCAGCTGAACATCATAAAACACACAAACAATCATAAAATCAACTCGTTTTTCTTTTTCTTCATCATTGAAAAGAAAATGTCTGCAGCTTTAACTGAAGCTGTGCTTTGTATGTTTTACTTTTTTCTGACGGGTTTGTATCTTTAGATGGAAACATTAAAACTGTCTGTCACATGGTTTCTCCCTGCGTGTTATTATTTACCCTGCGAAACAGACAGACGGTTTCCGTTCACCTTACAGGAACAAATGCTGGTGAAGTCGATGGAAACGAACCGTTCTATCGCTCACCTCAAAGCCACCAGACTCCATTGACAAAAACACTCATTTTAACTCGCAGATCGTAAAAACACACTTAATTCAAACTTGACAGAAACAAAATAAATCTCACTAAAACCGCCTATAAATAAATAGTAATAGTAAATATTCAACTATTGCTAAAAGTGAAATTGATGATCTAAAACACCTTGAGTGCACTGATAATAACGGTAGCTCAATGCTAATGCTAATGACTGAAAGGGACAGCTGGACACTGACGGCCAACATTTTTAGTCATTTTACAATAAATCTGATCGATGGCATCACACACAAAGTCCTCGTCTCCCTCCTCACATCCCACACACTCCTGCAGAAATGTCACACACACACACACACACACACACACACACGGGCGTCCAAATGCCACTATGTCAGTTATTGTGTGCCAGTGTTGAGGCATTAAATGGCTTCGCCTGTCACTCCAGTCAGCCATGCAATGAATTCTGGGATTGTAGTGAGTTTTTACACACACACACACACACACACACACACACACGGGCGTCCAAATGCCACTCTGTCAGTTATTGTGTGCCAGTGTTGAGGCATTAAATGGCTTCGCCTGTCACTCCAGTCAGCCATGCAATGAATTCTGGGATTGTAGTGAGTTTTTACACACACACACACACACACTCATTTAAATACAGCTCGATAGAAAATACACTCCTACTCTCACACACACACACACACAGCATAATAACCAGACAGCGCTCTGTCAGTGTGCTGAGACGATACGCCGGCTTAGGCTGCTACGATCATACACTGGCATACTGGGACTTCGCACACACGCACACACGCACACACACAGGCAAAGGCCACTCTGCCAATCATGCAGTGGGAGGCTGTCTGCCTTCGATGGCGCTGCTCGTCACTCTGGTCGAGTTAAAACTGAGTTCTGACAGTTTGAGGCCATGCTTACAGTTTGGACACACACACACACACACACACACACACACACACAGTAAATACACACTTTAATATTTAATCACTGTGACTGTTTTAGATTCCAGATGCTGAAGAGACACAACCAAAAAAAGAGTTAAAGTTGCTCATTAGAAAACTACACAGGTATCAAAAATAAGTCAGTTTTCCTGTAAAAGTGCTTTAATATCCTGGAGCTCTTCAAGGTGAAAACTTTCAGCAGTTGATTCATACAGAACTTTGCAAGTAAAATCCACAAATGGGTTTGTAGGAAAATAAGACAACAAACGTTAAATCAACATGAAAAAGAAAATTCCCAGTTATCAATACACAACATTCAGTGTTCAGGTTCTCTGTGACCTTTAAACTGCCTTTAACTCCTCCCCTCAGCCAACCAGAGAGCAGGTACTCGTTAAATATGAAGCTGCAGCCGCGTAGCTTAGCTTAGCATAAAGACTGGAAACAGGGGGAAACAGCTAGCCTGGCTCTGTCCAACCACCTACCAGTACGTCTAAAGCTCCCTGATTAACACGTTGTATTTTGTTTGTTTAGTCCGTAAAAAAACCAAAACAGTGTAAGAACAGTTAAGCGATGTACAGGTGGGTTTATTGGCTCTGAGCAGTTGCCATGGCAACAAGCGAAGACTCCAGGAAGTTACTGGGCCCGGCCAAGAAACAGTCCGACACATTTACCCCTCTGGAGCTTTAGATCTGATCACAAGGTGAGAGATCTGAGGCTGAGTTTATTCCTTTTATTTATTTATATATAATTAATCCTACTGACTCTGCTGTCAATAAGCAGTATTGATACTTCAGGTATCGATCTGCCCACCCCTAGTAGAGGGAGGGATTTTGTGTATTACAGTGTGTGTTTGTGTAGTAATGTGTGTAAACTCATGCGATGAAGGCGTGTGTGTGGATTATAAAACTACCTCTGTTTGAAGTAATTACAGTGAAAGTATTTGTTTTAAATCTTTCAGTAGTTAAATATAAAGGTGAGTTTTTTTATTTGCAGCAGACGGACTCTGGTTCTGTCCTTCAGACGTCACTCTGGGACCGAGTGACACCTTCACACCTACTGACGCACACACCGCCGCTCTCAGGTGGAGGTCCTGGGAGCTTTACCCTCCAGTGTGTCTGCTCAGAACTGATTGGATCTCGTACGGAGACGCAGTGTGACCTCTGCCAGACTTCATGCACCGACTGAGTCCAGATTCGTTCTCTGTACACAGAGCGGTGAGTCAGACAGCGCTCCGTCACACAGCTGACTTCAGGAAGATTCAAGGGTGTCTCGGGGAAATTCAAGGTTTTAGACATCATGTTTAAATTGATAAAGAGATTTGAGTTTTGTTCTGTTAGATAAGAATTATTTTAATGCAGTTTAAAGGAAATTTCAGGTCGATTAAACGGTGTTTCAGGAACTTTCAGGCACATTCAGGAACGTTTTTAGGGAGATTTAAGGGTGTTTCAGGCTGATACAAGGATTTTTTTTCAGATGTCTCAAGTAGATTTGAGATGATTGACATTTCATCCCCTAAGACATCAATCAAAACCCTCCCTACACCTAATTGGACGATGACAACACTCTCTGCTCTCATTGGTCACCTCAGTTTGGGCTTCTGGAGAGATGCAGGTTTAAGTTCACCTGCAGCAGGAAGTGAAACTCCGATCTGTGCTGCTGACTTGGACATTTGATTGGTTGTTTCAGCTCCAGCCTCCCTGTACCACGCCATGTTTCTATTCTGTCGACGCCCCCCAGTGCATGTTGGGATTTGTTCCGTTTGCCTCGATTCATGAAGGAGTTTCTGACTGTTCGGTCGAGTGGCTCACTGAATAAACACACACACCAGCAGAAAGAGTGTGAATTATTCCAGCCATGACGTGTCACACACTGTTCTTACTTACAGAAACATTTGCCTTCAGCATTTACATCCTAATGAAACACACACACACAGTATGTGCAGAGCAGGGTAACGACTCAAACTTTTACTCTGAGTTATAACGATATCCGGCGCTCCAGAACAGACTCCTGAATCCAGATCAGCCTGATCCGGTCTGTGAGCTCCACATCTCAAATCATCTTTCAGGAATGTTTTCAGGCTGATTCAAGGTTGTTTCAGGGAGATCTGTTCATTCTTTCGAGTGAGAAGGAAGCAGCTCAAACTCTTTAATTTAATAATGTCACTGCTACACAGTATGTGTATGTGCAGCTAACTGATAGCAGCCAAACGTGTTAGCGGTATTAGCATCCAGTACAGACTCAAAGCTGTCTTCCCTGTCCTCTGGAAGTTTATATGGGACTAATGTGTAAGATTCTGATCACAGATTTTTCTACGTTTTTACCCCATAAATTTGTTTTTAGCAAGCTTTAGAGGAGCTGGTAGCTGGATTATGTTCCATTTGGACGGAGGCAGGCTAGCTGTTTCCCCCTGTTTCCAGTCTTTACGCTAAGCTAAGCTAACAGGCTGCAGCTTCATATTCACCGTACAGACACGAGAGATGAGACAAGATAAGATTAAACTTTATTAATCCTGAAGGAAATCCTTGTGCCAGAGATGTAAAGTCCTGATGTCTCCCTCGCCTGGTCCTCGCTGCAGGTGCAGATGTGCGAGTGAATCAGCTGTTTGGCTGCTTCTCACAGTAAACAAACGGCCGTCTTCAGTCCCGTAACCCGGCTGTAACTCCACCGACAGAAAGAGAAGCGTTCTCGTCTTCACGTGAGACTCCTCGTCACTCCGTCTAGCTCTCGGTTCTCCAGCTGTCTGCGATGACTCGCAGCTCGCTCCACATCTGTCAGAGATATTAATATTCTGTCTGTCTGTCTGTGGATATACGTCCATCCACAGACGGACACTTTCTGCTTTAAGTCAAACTTGTGTTGAACCTGGCTTTGCAGCCTGAGACACAAGAGTAAAAATAAACCCAGAGTGCGGACTGACAGACGAAGAGAGTCTTAGGGGGATTGTAAATAAAAACACAATCTGACCCTGAAATGGAAAAAGGAAAAGAGGGAGAGACGAAAGAGCAGCTTCATATTCTGACAGAAACAAACGTCACATTTCTGTTTTATTTTCAGTTTCTGTTTGTTCTCACTTTCATGTTTGTCTTTTCTCATGTTGTAGTTTCTTTTGTCTCCTTCAGCCGTCATCACTCTTTGTTCACCTCCATCTTATCTCTTCCTCTGACTGCAGTCGTCCTCTCTTCCTTCCCTCCCTCCTTCCTTCCTTCCTTCCTTCCTTCTTTCTCTCATGTTGTTTGCAGTGGAATAAACTGTCGACAGTTTCAGTCACGATGAATATGAAGCAAACACGATCCCCCCACTGTGCGTGCGTGTGTGTGTGCGTGTGTGTGTGTGCGTGTGTGTGTGCGTGTGTGTGTGTGCGTGTGTGTGTGTGTGCGTGTGTGTGTTGTAGGGTTTTCGATTTGATCTTTGCAAATCCACTAAATGCATGCATCCACACACCCACACCATGTCTCCAGCGTCTGCTGTGTGTGTGTGTGTGTGTGTGTGTGTGTGTGTGGGTCGGAGGGTGAGCAACTACACCCATCTGTCACCTCCACCCCCCCACCCCCTCTCGTCGCCTCCATATGAGACAATAAGAGGAACACGAGCTCAAAGTGTCTTGAATCACAGAAAAGAAGCAGACCGCAGAGTCGGACGTGGAGCAGGATCTTCTCCAGTTGTAGATCTGCAAACTTACAGATAAATAACATCAAACACTGAACCCAGAGTCGCCGTTCACACCGTGAGCAGCTTGTTAAAGAGTCACGTCTTTCCTCTGAGTCTGTATTTGCTGCTGTAGTGTCACTTTTCATAACATCACAACATCTTCGTGTGTTAACACATCTGGCTGTCGGGCTCTAATGAGGTTCTTTTAATAGGAAACACACTGAATAAATGCAGTAAATGTTTGCATCAAAGCTCTGCATATGGCGGCTGAACTTATGGCTGCTTTGATACGTTTCAAAATAAAAGTTGTGGAGAAGATTTAAGGGGCTTCTCATCTGTTTTTAACTGCTGTTAAATGAAGCTAAATCACACTTCATGCTAAACTAATTTGCACTAAATTTGCATGGAAACTGGACTACAGTGAGCAAGTTAGCATTTAGCTCAGTACAGTAAGTACAGCCTTACAGCTAGCTGTTAGCATGGCTGTAGACTCTTGTTTCCTTTACACCCACACATCAGGAGCAGTTTGGGGTTCGACATGTCGGTCTCTGTGCTCAGCAGGACGAACCGGCTTCGTCATTGAAATGAATGGGGAGCACATTTCAGCGCAACTGCACGTTTTGTTTTCCAGAAATCACAAATGGAGTCGCAGAGTTGTTTCAAAGTAAACCACACTGGTCATGTTCAGCGCTCGCTCTCTCTCTCTCTCTCTCTCTCTCTCGCTCAGCAGCAGGGAATTCTGGGAAGGGCGGCCCCACACATCGCTGGAGTGTTGGGATGGAGGATGAGGAGTGGTTGCTATGGTAATTGAACTAGGCTGTGGTTTTTCCCTCCCTTTCTCTCCCTCCCTCTCTCTACAGGGTGCTTTCCAGCCAGAATTGATCTGCATACTGCATACCTGTTCATATTTCAGGACTCCACTGTCATGGAAACACACACGCACGCACACACACACACACACACACACACAGGCCCAATGTAATGTGTTTGAGTTAGGCAGCATATTGGAAATGCCAAGCCAATGTCTCAGAAGCTAAATCAGCCGTGTGCGTGCATGTGTGTGTGTGCATGTGTGTGGAGGGCAGGTATTTTTAGACTGTTAGCACGACTTGTTCAGCTCATCACACGCGCGTGCGCACACACACTCACACACACACACTCACTCTGGCAGGTTGTGATGAAGACATTTTATCCTTGGAGGCTAAACAAAACACCTCTGGAATCCCCGATCTATCGAAACGACGAGTCCTTCCTGCATCCATTTGATCCTCTGCTAAGTAGAAAGAGACACACAGAGCGAGTTAGTGTGTGAGTGTGTGTGTGTGTGTGTGTGTGTGTGTGTGTGTGTGTGTGTGTGTGTGTGTGTGCGTGCGTGTGTGTATGACAGCAGCAGAGGATGAATCTGTTCTCCTGTCAGATCTTCACACTCTAATTAGTACGACTTCTCCCCGTTTGTTTCCCTGCTGCTCTGTATCTGTTGCAGTAGTACATGCAGTGCTACTGCAGTACTGACAGTATTACTACTGTGGGAGACGGATTACACCTTTAACCCTTTCTGTTGATGTTCTTACTGCATCTGTGAGTGCTGAAAACTAGTTTTATCACCGTTACATTAACATCTGCTACTTCTAATTAGTATTAATAGAGCACTCGTTACAACAAGAAGAACTACTTAGCCTTAAAAACTGTGTTTAATGTCTTCTGTAGGGAAGGAATAACCCTGATAACGTCATAGTGATGTCATCAGGGCTGGCTAACCTTAGCTTAGCTTAGCTCATTAGTTATACACCTTTGCTGTCGACAGTACATAATTTATTGTTGGCTAAAATAAACACAGTTTGTCATCGTACATAAGTTAGCATCATGGATCACGTTAGCTGGTGAAGTGATTTTGCAAGCTAGCTAGCCAGCTACCATATCCACTCAAATAGTATTTTGCTAGCGATAACATTAGCGAGCAAGCAAGCTAAGGTTAGCCAGCAAGCAAGCTAAAGTTAGCCAGCTAGCTGTAACTATGCTGATGAAGTGATTTGAAAACGGCGAGCTAACCAATTTACCAGCCAGATCAGCCCCGGGAGTCTGGATGAATTAGCTGACGTTAGCCACTCAAGACAGTATTTTGCATTTCGTCCGCGTTAGCAAGCAAGCTACGTGGACTTTGTGTTGGACTCTGTGTTGTGGTGGGTGCCGGTCGTTTGTTGATGTTAGCGGACGCCATTTCTAAGCTAACATTAGCTAGTGTTGCACACTGTAGGGGAGCTTCTTCTCCTTCTTTTGGTTTTATGTCTGGTTGTAACCGTTAATTATAAGGTGCATACCGCCACTTATTGATTGTAACGTAAATTACCTTACAATCCGTTCACACATTGGCAAAGCAAAGCAATTAATACATGTAAATTGTTCCATAGAGAAACTTTAACATAAATATCCAAATGATGTCCAAATAGTTCTCATTGCCACTTAAATGAAAATGACTTTTAATGATCTTCAATAAAAAACAAAATCAACAAGAACTCACCAACTCTCTCTCTCTCTCACACACACACACACACACACACACACACACACACAGCAACAGCAGACGTGAATCTGTTGTTGTAAAATGTAAATTTCCAGCTGCCCACACAAACACATCTGTCACTTAAACGCATCCAGAGCTGCTTCTCCGGCTGCGTTTAGAAGCTTTAGGAAGGATTTCATTTTCTGGGTGTTTTTCTTTAAATTCACAAACGCTGCAAAATACAAAACGTTTTACTCAGACAGGTTCCGTGACAATAGATACGATGTGCAGATTTTGTTGTTATCCTGCAAACGAAGCCTTATCCAGGATCAGTCTGCCTTTTACATATCATGCCATTTACTGCTCTGGTGTTTCTCGCTGGGGGTGGCTTAGTGGTTGACGGGGTATTAGTGGTAATAAGTGGTTGATACGGTGAGCTACATGTTTGCAGTGGTGATTCTGGTGGGTAAATGTAAAAATGATGTGACAAATAACGGACAAAGCTCTTCTTTTCAAGAGACGTGCATCATGTTTTATATGTTTATATGTTTCATCAGAACTGTTGGAGGAGTGTTTGACTAAAAGAGTCAGCCAGCAAACAAACTAAACATGCTACTCACTAGTTATTTTGTTCTGTATTGTCAATCTGAAACATGTAACGTTTGTCAAGAAGTGATCAGGATCACATGTTGCGTGTATCAGCCGTGAATACAGTTAACTGACCCGGCAGTCCACCTCCGAAGGTGTGAGGTTAATGTTCTGCATTGTGAGGAGAAAGTAAGAGCGTCGTCTCACCTGCAGCTTCTTCACTTGAAGAGAAGATTCTGAAACAAAATCTCAGACTTCAGCGCTCATTAGATCTGTGTTGGTGCAGAGGCAGAGATCCTGAAAGCTTTCATGATTTCAACAGTGATACTCGCTGAGAGAGAGACGTCTTCCTCGCTTTCATCGCCCCCGTCTACACTCTCATCATCACTCCTTCCCCTTTCTCCTCCTCTTCTTCAGTCACAAGCCAAAGGTCATTTCTAATCCCCCTTCTTTTCATCTCCCCATCTACCTTTTTCTTCCCGTCCTCTCCCTCCTCTTCTTCCTTTCTGCTCCTCGTTCCTCTTTACAGACAAAAGAAGTGATTTTCTTTTTTCTTTGTTTCTGTTTTCATGTGAGAAACAGGTTGGAAGCAAGAGCTCTGTAACCACTGATATGTTCTGTACAGGGGGGCAGTGCAGGTGTGAAATGGTCAAAATGAAAACGTCACTGTAATGATTATGTGATGGCGCTATCATCCATAAATCTGCTCAGTCATCATTTTTAGACGTTTTTCTTCAAAAGTAATCCAAGTGATTGTTGTCTGTTTCTATGGTTACAGTGCAAACAGGAACTGCTAGGAGCACAAAGACTTTTCTTGGTGCAGATTCACTGAAATGTAAAGAAATATAGGAACAAACAAAAATGGGACAACAGTAAGCTACCTGTGCTCGCTGTCTCCATGGCGATATTATACCTCCCGTCACTCAAAGCATGATGCAGAAATCTCCACTAATATTTATCTTATAGGAATAAAAAACATCAGGAGTCACAAAACCAATGAATATTAACTTTTTGGGCTCTTGAGGAGAACGTCTGTGTGACAGTTGGCCGGTCATCCACCAGATGGATTCTTGGTACAAAATGTCTGCCGACTCGTTTATTCACTTGACTTCAATTCAGTTTTATTAAAAATGAATAAAGATGAACTTGTACTTTTAGTGCGGTGTTCACCGTAACAATCGCAACCGCGGCCGCCATCTTCACAGGTTGGTGGTCCCTCCCCTTCTGCTACGTAGCCAAGCACTGACTGACCGTTATGAGTTCACCATCCGGGTCCTCACAGCGTGTTCTGCCATAACGGTCAGTGTGAACGCACTGATGAACTCAAAATAGGGTGCAAGTGTAAGTGCAGCTCCTTACCCTGTCTCTAAGGGTGAACATTATTCCTGCTAAACATCCGCATGTTAGCATTGTCATTGTGAGCATGTTAGCACGCTAATGTTAGCGTTTAGCTCAAAGCGCCCCTGTGGCTCGGTACAGCCTCACAGAGCTGCTAGCGTGGCTGTCGGGTAAAACAAAAAAAAACAACTATATTTTTATTTACAGAACAGATTCTCCAATTGCCCGTCAATCAAAGATAAGGCGGTAAAGGACAGTGCAAATGGAAAAAACAGTATTTAGCATAAAGTCTAAGGTCTCTTTATAGAAACTAAATGTGGTTTTTAAGTGCTGTCAGCGTGTTAATAATACCTGCTAGTCGCACTCGCCCCACACCAGAGGCCCATTGTTCACGGTTGGACTCCCAGCTGACAGTGAGCCTGCCTCCACCCCTCGGGTCAGAACAAACTGCTGTGGGATCAGACACAAGACGCTAAAAGGTGAGCTGAAAGCAGCACTCTGTTGTCATGGAAACAAGGTGCGTGATCTAGCCTACCTTTCTTTCTTTTTTTCTCAGACGAAGCGCTCCAGGTTGCACTTTTTCCTGAGAGAGCGGAGAGGTTTGTTTTTTGTCTGAGGTCAGGTTGCCCTCAAACATCCAGCTCTGCGTAACAGCGACACTTTGACTTCTCCACTTCTTATTTTATCGTCTCTCCGGGTCCTCGCTGCTTTCTGAAGAATGAGAGTCTGAGTGTTTGTCCTTCAGCTGCCCCTTCGATTCGCCAGCAACTAAAGTGGACTAAAATCTGCTGGCTTTTGAATCACTGTCAGGTCACAGAAGTAATTGGTACACCTCTGCTCAGGTCGGTACCCCTCTGTGACCTTTAACCTCCCAATTAGTTGCTTATAATCTTCGGCTGGAGTTTATTCTGTCGGCTGCGAGCGAGCGTGGCAGCTAAATGCCTAAATGTCAGCTGTAAATGCTAAAAGCTTGCAGCTGATAATGTGGTGGATGTTAGCCGCTGATGTGAATGGGCACCGGGGGGAAAAGTCGTATTTGAGTAAAATCACAGGCTCCTCTTCAAAATGTCACAGGAGCATTTTTACAAACTGCAGCGTTTTGGTTTTTTAGAAAACATTTCAACCTGCCAAATACCATCTGCATGACTGTCTGGCAGCTTGATCCTATTCTGTCTAATGAAGTGCTGCTACTGAGGCGGATTCAATGACCTAAAATTATAGGGTCATTTATATATAATGATATATTAGGGACTGAGGTAAACAGCTGGTGGAGCTGCCATTAAACCACCACCGAAGAAGAAGAGGACGCAACGAGATAACATCATTCAAAGAGTTAGTTTCATGTGTTAATGTGAGGAAGGTTGCAGCCTCCTCATCACTTCATCCTTTGTCGCATTTTGTTTTAATCGGAACTTAAACTTTTCCACCTGAGCCAAGCAGAAAGACTTTTTAATTTCTTATTTCCACCTATTTGCTTCCGTTTTTTAATGCACAAATTCAAAAAATGCATGAAAGCATGTGGATGGAAACGCTCTCTGATAGTTTTAAAACCCACAGAGCTTTAAGCTTTAACTTGTGTCCTTACGTCTACATTTAATCTACACAAGCTTGGAAAATGAAATGCATTTATAGAAGAGGAAGGAAATTAATAAAAAAATAAAAGACCTACTGAACTGTCCAACATTTCCCACTTCTGGTAAATGTAGAAAAATACAGGAATTTCCCACATTTTTATCAGATTGCACCAAATTATTTAAATCTGAATAATCACAAAATTGTGACTGTAATCTGGTTATTCAGTGGTCACTGCAGGTTGATAAGTAACTGTACAGGAGGATTAAAGAGGATATTTTTCATAAATAATTGAGCTGATTTCTGAGCCTGCGTCTGGTCTGACGTCAACATCTTACGCCTGAAGTTCACGCTGCCACCATCTCCTCAGGAGTAATCAGCATAAGGACGCTCCCTAAATCCTTTAACACCGGGCAAAAACAAAAACGCACCATAAGGCAAAAATAACCTAATTTGTTTATCGCTTCACTAATATGTGCATAAATGCAGACGCTCCCTGAGTTATCACTGCACACCGACGCTCCCTGACTCAGTTTCCCACGGCCTGAGGGGTGTACGCCTTATAGACAGTCACTAACTCGGTTAGTGCGGCTGTAACCTAATAACACGTGATGAGGATGTGGCGAGAGCGGCACCTGACTGTAATAAGTGTGCGAACAGGGAAATATCATGTACGTCTCAAAGCCACGAGGAGCGTGTGCAGAGATCACCTTCACCTGCCAAGTAAGACAAAGTGACAGAATGCTTATGAGCTCTTGAGTTCATGTTGCAAGATAAATAAAAAGGACAGTTTATTACATGCTAACGTGCTGATGTTTAGCAGGTATAATGTTCACCATGTTAACTGTCTCAGTGTAGCGTATTAGCATGCAATAATAACATGAAAAGTTTCACCAAAGCTTTTACAGTTCATCCTGAGGGGAACATGAATGTTGCTGTTGAGATCTTTCAGTCTGGACCACAGTGGTGGACCGACGGCTAAAAATGTGATTATTCATTGAAATTGTATATAAATGCAAGAACAAATTGTACTGGATGTAGTTTTAATTCATGACAGGATTTTAGAAGGTTTATCTTGTTATCTGAACAGACAGAAACACGACCGGCTGTTCACAGAGCCGAGGACGTCCAACATGGCCGCCACAGGTGAGTGAGACACCTGACAGCTCTCTGGATATAAACTCACTTTACTTTCCCTTCTTCCTCCTCCTCTCCTTTCTCTTTCTTTCAATGAGTTCCTTCTTCCCTCATTCTTCAAGCGATTCTCACATGATGTCTTTATTGCACCTCCTCCTCCTCCTCTTCCTCCTCCACATGTTACAGTCCTGACAGGCCTGCTGAGGGATTAAGAAGGTGTTGCACAGATGTTGCCTCTTCCTTGTCATCACGTGTTAAAGTGCAAATGACTTATGTGTACAACTTTATAGGACTGCAGAGGATATTCTCTAATATTGCTACTCCTCCCTCCTCCTCTTCCTCGCCTCATCGAGTGCTGATGAAGCTGCTGTTTGATTAAAATGTTCCACAGATGTTGCCTCCCTCTCTAACACTCCCCCTCGTCCTCCTCCTCCTCTCCTAAACTGTGAAAAACATGCAGCCGTAGAGGCTTTCTTGCAGCTCTTACATTCTTCTTCTCCTCCTCCATGTCTTTCAGTCCTGGTGTACAGATGGTGCCTCCTTTTCACCTCCTCCTCTTCCTCTCCTCCCACTGTTAATCTTCCTCTTTGTGAATGAAGTGTGAGACAGAAGAAGAGAAAATAAAAATACTTCTTCTGCTTCTCTTCATCCTTCTCTTAACTACTACTGTTACGCTACTTTGTACATTTCAGAGGTAAATATTAAACTATAAAGTAATTAAAACGAGCTCCACCAGCAGCTACAGCAGTAAAATGCTGCTCTAACACTGATCAGTATAATAATGTATCAGTCACAGGGGACATTTTACTGCAGAACGAGTACTTTTACTTTTGATACTTTAAGTATATTTTACTGATAATACTTATATGCTTTTACTTCAAAAGGTTTTTGAATACTGGACCTTTACTTTTACCTGTGCATCTAATGCATCTTCTCCAAACACTCTCCCTCCTCCTGTTTTCTCTTCTCATCCAGTAGTGCTCTTCCTCCTCCTCTTCCTCCTCCTCCTCGTGTTAAAGTGCTGATGAGGCTGGTGTGCGATTAAGGAGGTGCTCCACAGATGTTCCCCCTGTGATTGATTGCTTCATTTATTGTCTGAGAGCTGAATGTAATAAACTCATTAGCACACTCGCTGGGTAGGAGGCCTGTCAGTGTGTGTGTGTGTTTGCTGTCGCGACCTACAGTGTCCGGCTCGGTCTCTCGGTCTCTCTGACGGCTGATTTATGGTGGTTTTCTTCTCTCCGGGGTGGGTCGGTCAGTCGCATCGCCCTGTCCTCCTGTTTTTGTTTAACTAAACTCAGCTGGTCGTCTCATCGCGTCACGAAGCTTTTACGTGTTTGATGTCTGACAGTCGAGTTTCTAGCAGCTGAAACAAAGAACGGTTCCTGTCAGAAAAGGACTCGGTGTGAAGGTACAGGTGCGGTCCGTGTGGACGATAGGAAGACCTTACAGATGGTTTTTAAGATCTTTTCAGTGGAATTACAGTGATCAGTTGAGTGACATGGTGAGTGAGTTAATGAATGGATTGAGAATGAATTAAGAAATTGTTGGTTTGATGAATGGAAATGTTGACACATGTTCATTGATGGATAATGAATGAATGAATGAATCTGATTGGTCACCCCTGGTGCCCCTACACGATCAGCAGGTGACAGGTTGTTAGTATCATGGATGGATTAGTGAACGGGTCTACCAGGACCCCTGGACCAGGACCCCTGTATGAAGAGAGGGTTAACGGTTCTAGTTGGAAAGTCAATCAAACGACCTCAAAGAGACACAAAACAAAAACCTGCAGAAAGACGACAAAGAGACGCAACGTGATCATAAAGTCATTT
Organism: Maccullochella peelii; assembly: GCA_002120245.1. NCBI lineage: Eukaryota > Metazoa > Chordata > Actinopteri > Centrarchiformes > Percichthyidae > Maccullochella > Maccullochella peelii. Next base: position 33,953 of record LKNJ01002485.1, read on the forward strand.
AATCCGTCCGGGGCTGTAGAATATTTGGAGTTTTTGATATTATTTCATATTTAAAGTAAACATTTTTACTCCTTTTACAGATGTTCTTTAAAACTGGCCCCCCATTCAAAAGTTTCTAAACCCACATTAGACCAGAGGGTCTAAAGTGTCCGCGAGCGAGACACTGAACTCCACCCAGCTGCTGTGGTGACCCCTGACCCCAGCGGTGAAAAACTTGTACGTGTCAGTCTGAGACGTAAAAAGAACCACGTTGTTATTTCTCCGGCGAGGTGATTGAGAGCTCTAATTTTCAGAATAAGGCTGCAGATCAATTTCCTCAGCAGCATTTCTCATTACAGCTCTGTTCACTGCGGCGCTCGCTTTGTTCCGCATTGATCTCGTTCCATTTCCATCTTCCATTTCAGGCTGACGGTAATATCACATATTTATCAAAACTCTGCCTGCGAATCACAGCCTGCAGCTCTAACAGCAGGGCTGGGTGAGGGACTCTCGACTGGCTCCAGGTCCTGGACCTCTGACCACCAACCAGGGCTGGGTCATTCAGTTGGGCTTTGTACTAATTTGATTTAACGTTTTTTGGGGAAAAGCACCTAATGCGCCCCAAGGTGCGTTCGGCCTTACTACCTGATCTTGCGGTCCTGTCTTGAGGCGGTTCTCGTGTCCAAATATGACTTCAAAACCTTCATTATTTCATTTTGTGAGATTAACTGTTGCTTCTGGAGCCAATAGTCGAGAAAACAATCCCACCACTCGGTCCATTTAGTAGCTCTTTTGAAGCTTTTGGTCACATCACGTGATTTTCACGTTGTCAGATCAGAAAACAGTCAGTGATTTGTGGTGGTTTTCAAAAACACTGACAAAGTATTAGAAAATTCCCATATGGGCTGTAATGTACGGAGCCCCCAAAGTCCTGAAAGATTATATTTTTTGATCTCGTGCACACACGAGAAAAGATATTTTTCTGGACTTGTCTTTCTTATTGTTTAGTTTGGAGGACTTGTTAGCTCAAAGCATTTTAAAGAGGAACCTTGTTGTGTTGCTGTTGCAGAGCATTATTTAAAGTTTTATTTACAGCTATAGTAGCATTAACAGTAGCTGTGGTACAAGAAGAGGATAATATAGTTATTGCTGAAACAAATACTTGTTCCCATTCTCTGTCTCTGTAAAATGACTATCTTTGGGTTTTGTACTCTTGGTCGCACAAAACTAAATATTTGAAGACGTCACCTTGGAGTCTGGGAAACATTTTGTAGACGCAACAGTTAATCACAAAGGAAACTGTTGTAGTAGTAGTCTGCTTGGTTATCTACTGCATAATACAGCAGAAAATCCCACAATTTGAATTAAAGTGAACTTTTGGGAGAGCCTGGGAACGCTTGTTGATTGGTTTTCTGTGGGGAAACAAAGCGCTTCCTCTCCTCTCTGCCAACTGGCCGTCTCCGCCTGGTTTATTTGGACGTCGACTTTGTGTCTGTTTCCTCGCCAGATAATTTTTTTCCTCTCTGCAGTGCTATCAATAGACCGTCACATGACAGGCACGTGTGGTTCATGTGAGGATGCTGGATGGGAACCAGGAGGCTGTAGCAGGTTTCCCCTCAGCGCCGCGAGGCGGCCCGGACGACGTGTTTATTGCACTGCATTCAGAACGCTGCAGGGAGGATAGAAGCAGTAATATATTTAGTAATGACCCAGTACTGACGGGTGCTGGCAGGGGTGAGCTAGTCCCCCCACGAAGGTTTCCACAAGTGAAACAAGATCAAAACCAGGACTTCAGTATGGTTCCCTGTAAAATGGAAAAACCGACATGTTGCATCATATAATTCTGCTTGTATTTTAGTTGTTTCGTCCTCTTTGTGAATCATGTTCATCTTGCTTGAAATTCAGCGGCTTTAACGTGCAGAACTCCAGAGCAGTGATGTCGGCGAAGTGCCTGGTCTCTGCTGCTTTACACCAGAAGAAACCCAGGATCTGGCTCCAGTGAAACCAGCTTACTGCTGGTTTGCTGCTTCCTCAGCAGATAGTTTGCTAACAGCTGGTTGTATGTGGGGGGAGAGGGTTCAAAGATGCTCTTTGGATGTGAACGGCCTCCTCGATCCACTGACTCCTGGTCAAACTACTGTTGCCAAAGGAAAACAGGAACTTTAACGGTTAATACTTGCTTAAGGCCAGGAACTGATCCTGGTCATGGCTTAAAGAAACCAGTTGTAATGTAATTAAAATAAAGAACATATACTCAAATGTCTTTTCATGCCACCTTGTAGTAGACCTTGATACTGCGATGCAACCTTTTCACTTCCTGTTTACACCATGTCAAGCATTTCACCTTAGCCTGTGATGGCCCTGTCTGTTGTCCCTTGGTCTGTCTGTTCTGGTTTTGTTTTTGTCAAAAATAATAAAAATACAATTTTTAAAATAACTCAAATTGACTTTAAAACAGTGTTTTCATATTTAGCGCAGACGTGGCCCAACAGATGTGTCAGACCACAGAAGAAAAGTTGTTTCCTTGTCACTTAACATGTTAATAAGCAGGGAACCTCATCAGGAGAGAAAATAATCCAACCTGCACAATCTAAGACGCAGCATGAAGAGTTGGTGTGCAGGTTTGGGCCTCTGGAAGCAGAAATGCTGCAAAGCTGCTGTCAGAAACTCTCAGCCAACCCACTAATCTACTTCTGGGAAGCTGAAATGTAGGCTGTTAGCTCAAAGTGAGAACTCGTGACCCATTTACACATCAGCAAACTCAGTTTTAGCCCCCTCTGCTGTGAGAAACTGCCGGACTTTTACGCCCGACACTCACGGCTCACAACCTCAATTCCAGTCCCCGCTGACTCTCACATAATACTGTTTTGGAGTCAATTCGTTCCTCCGGAGGGAACGCAGGCTCGCATCCGCCCCATTTACACCAGGAGCTGAAATCCCAAAGAAGACAGGGGAATGTTATTTTAGGTTCTGCCTCCAAGAGGCCGAGCTGTCGGCCTGTTTTTAAATTTCAGAAATGAAATGTCTCTGTTTTCAGGAGGTCCCTGTGTGACTTTTCCCAGACCAAGATCCTGAACGCATCACTGCTGCTGGACTCGAGACAACAGACGGTCTAGTCGTGTTCACATCACCTGTTCATCTAATTAAGACAATAATCCTGTTTCCTCTGCTGATGTAATTCATTTTGAATTCAAACTAAACTGTGGAAATCTGTTATTTAAAGAACCAGCATGTTTTATTGCAAATATCCAAAACATATCAGATTTTTTTCATCCATTTCCCAACCTACCAGGCAGCCGTTGGTTTCACTTCTTTTCTAAGTAAATCAGGCTGCAGAGACTTGAAACTTCCTGCAGATAGATGATCTACCACTGCTGGGAATTTCTGACATTTGACTGCTGAATAGAATTAGGTCCCATTCATACCAGCAGCGCTGCTGCAGAAATAGGCTTCCTCCAAAACAGGACAAGAGGCACCGCTGCGGGTCCGAGTCTCTAGTTTAACTTTAAACGGGAGCAGGTAGAGGTGTCACGGTGTATTCAGACTGAAATTCACTTCGCATTCATCCAGGAAATATCGTTTGTTTGTATTCTTGTTTTATAACTGCAGGTGAAATAATCCAAGCAGCAGCAGCAGAGACGGAGGGACGCTGACTGGCTGCAGTGGGTGTAAGCACAGCGACGGAGGTTAATGACGCTGGACACTTTGGACCGCTGTTGTTAGCCCGCTAGCCATGCTAGCTCCCACAGTACTTCCTGCCTCGCTTTCCTTCGGCCGCACGTGTGTAAACTCCCTCAGGTGAATATTGGTCAGACTGCAGCTTCAGGAAACGACACATATTAACGCCAAACGCTCTCTCCAGCGTGTGAGCGACTGTAAACGGTGACATCATCCTCTGATTGATGCAGCTGAGCGATCAGCTGGCACACCTGGTGTTTATCAGCTGTTTGTCTCCTGACACGCTGATATGAAATATGCGTCTGTCCTTTTGTTTTTGGGACGTCTTTACTCTTCAGTGGATCTGCTGTCGGCTTCCTCCCTGTCAGAGCAATCGGTGAGAAAGATTTAAAAAAAAAAAGAAGTTGCTTCTGTCGGTGTTATTTTTGTGTTTCCTGATATTTTTGGTTCAGTGAAACAGGATTATCAGAGTGTGAGGAGGACGTGACTGCAGCTTCATCACATGTGTGAATGGGAAAAATATGAGTGACACCTCTCTGGGGTTTTGGCAGATTTCCCGTCTGACACCCACCCCCCCCGCCTATACACACACATACACACACACTGTTCACTGCCTGAATCCAACTATTCAGGACAGCTGGTGCATTTCAGCTGACGGCTGTGTTACTTGTCTTTCTTTTTGAGTTTTCACATTATTCCAGTCAGGTTTGACTCTTCTGCAGTCTCAGACGTTGTCACAGCGCTGGGGGTGGCCGTTTGCTAAGCCTCGACCGTTTGGATGCTAACTGAGGCTAAAGCTAACCGGTCCCAGGTCATGATATTGTGCTATGCTAACAGTCTGAGGCTAAAGCTAACAGGTCCCAAGTCATGATATTGTGCTATGCTAACAGTCTGAGGCTAAAGCTAACAGGTCCTCATGCTAAGCCAGACATGCTAACAATTGTAGCTTACGTTACAGGAGATAAACACCGTGTTTAATCAATTCTTTACACTTTTGCTTCTGTGTTTTTGATTTTGGAAATTCAAAAAAACGAGCATACAAGCACCTTTTTCACCTTGCTAAAATAAATTCTAGTATTTTATGTCTTCATCTCATTACTTCCTGTATAAAATTTTATCTTCACTGTATTCAAAATTAAGTGGTATTAATTAGCTCCAATATTTTAGTTTGATTTAAGAATAATTCACCTTGTTTCTAGGCTATGTATTAACTGTTATTTCTAATGGATCCTGGGAGAGGAAAACATTTAAATGTTACTTTATATGTCATTTTTTTAAATCCCTAAATTACAAAAACAAAGGGCAAAATTCCTTCTGAAACAACACTGTGATTGGTAGGAACTCACTGGGGCTTCTGGGGACTGTAGTATTTTTTTTTGCAAGGAACTCTGTGAACAAAGCATGATTTTATAGCATCCAAGTGTAAATCATTCTGTTATTTCAGATCCATGTGAAGAAAATTAAAATAAAATCTCATTCTGATGCCGACTGAAACCCCTCCATGACCCCTGCTGGTCCCCAGTTTTAACCCCTCACATGTTATTATCAATATTGTAATTTAATCTGACTCAAATTATAATATCACAAGTATAATAAGTCGTGTAGCTCCTGTTCACATTGTTTTTTAAAGATAGATGCTGACAGATTACTGAATGAATAAAAAAACGGGGTTAGACTGTTAGGAGTCTCTCCAAATCCCGCGGGAATTCCTCCATCTCGCAGGCTTCCCTCCATGCATTTTTAATGAGCAGCTCGCCTGAAATCTCGCCTGCTCTTGTTTCCTCCTGCAGGCGATAATTGCCCCGCAGGATTTATTTTTTATTTTTTCCTTTTCCAGGAATTATCCTGCCTCCTCTGCTTCTGCTGCCGCTTTATCAAACATGTTTTTTAAAATGATAAAAATCACCTCGTGTTTTACTATTTACAAGGCTCATTCGTTGATTTTTATTGGGTTTTTGGGTTTTTTTTTACATATCGAGTTAAAAATTAGATGAAAAGGACATTTTTGAGAATTTAAAATGAGCTTTCATAACGAAAAAATGTGTATTCTTAATGACAGAATTTCTTTATATCTTATATTTTCCGTTTTCTATGCATGGCGCCATAAAAATATTTCTCATGTCACTCCTATAGCTAATACCTCTGGTTATATTTTTGTATTAGAGGCTCCTTGGTGAGAAGTAAAGGGTTATTTTGTTTTCTAATAGAAAATAATCGATTATGTGTCCTTGGCACAAGCGACCCTTATATCTCACTGTACAAGCGATTTAATGTCCCCAAAACGCTTTTATTACATAGTTTTCCCATGACATCCCTCTAAAATATATTCTAGGATGACTGCTGTTATTTACAACATCGGATTTCACCATTTTCTGTCTGCAGTGTTTTAAGAGTGAAAATGATGACGAAGGGAAATAAAAGCTTCTCTGTCTTCTGTTTTTTTTTCTGTCCCACATGTGAGGAGCAGCCGTATTCCCCCTCACATGATCACAGCGCATCACATCCATATTAATGCGCAGACACGCGGTGCACGCGTCCCCCCCNCCCCCCCCCCCCCCGCAACACGCAAACAACCGACTCTGATGAAAATCTGCACGAGCTTCATTAAACCTTAACGAAATCACAGTTACACTGCTGAAACCCTCTCTGTAAGGCCTCATGCTCCTGCAACAAAGGGACTTAACAATACCCCCAAAAACCTGATTCCAGCAACATTACAGGACAAACTGCAAGTCAGGAAGCTGTGACACTGAAGGAAAATGCCTGTAATAAGTTGGGTTAGGTGATAGAACAGACTATAGACAAATTATAAGCTTTGAAATACCATAAATACTTTTAAATATTATCAGGTCACTTTAAAAACACTGGAGGGTTGTAGATCCACTGTGAGCCCACAGGAGTATTATAAGAATATTAATGTTAATAAAACACTATAAAGTGTTGTATTATCCTATATTTGGCTGCATAATATTACTGTTTTGTTATTTTTTTGTTTAATATTTCCTCTTGCATCATTATTATTATTTTAGGATATTAAAATACAAAAAAGTGTGATTTAAAATCGGCCTCGCAGCAACACAAACTTCTCCACAGGAGTATTAAAGGAATATCATAGAAATATTCCATTTGGAGTCTTTTTCTTATTGTGACAAACACATTTTTACTTTTGTTTAATTTGTTTGTTTAATATTTCCCCCTTCCAGCATGAAAAACCGGCCTGTTGTCATGCCAACAGGATAATTATGGGATGTTTGAGTTATTAAAAACCACAAAAGACAAAAAAATAAAAACTGGTGTAAAATCAACCATACACAACCTTCTACAATATTCCAATAATATCATTTCTGTGGAGGAATATTGAATTTGAAATCGCCTAGTTTAGAGTAATCTTTCCATTATCGATCCCTAAATATTCACCTTTTCACATTTGTTTAATAATTTTTATGGTTTCATCCTTACGGGATTATTAGAAACACAAAAAGTCTTAAAAATCACTTTCTTGTTGGAATATTTGGCTTAATGTTTCCTCCTGGAGCATGAAAACCAGATCTGTTTGCATTGACTAAACATCATAAAGACGTAGGTGTTCGTTTTATGGAATGATTGCTCAATTTATATCAAATCCAAGTAGGTTTAAAGGCCTCGGCAGCTTGGATTATCCACGTTAGGCTGAACAAACATATTCTGCATCAGGACATCTCCTCCTCCTCCTCTTCCTCCTCTCGATCAATATAAACTGAGTGCTGAGACGCGTGGCAGCTCAGGGACTCTCCCTTATTAATAATGAATGCACGCCAAACCCCACTGTGTGTGTGTGTGTGTGTGTGTGTGTGTGTGTGTGTGTGTGTGTGTGTNTTTTTTTTTTTTTTTTTTAATCCCCGGATCAAAATAAAAGCACACACTTATTTTCAAACATTAGTCATTTTATTTATTTCTCTTTATTATTTTAGCAATCTTTTATCATTTATTTTTTTATATCTCAGTAGGCCTATAATCTGTAAAGTATCAATCTTGTGTTAAAACTGTCTGGGATAGACTATCTATAATAGAGCTTTTTTATTTATTTTTATTTTCTCAAAACCTTTTTGATATACATATTCTCTTGTTAGATGATTTTTGGAATAAGTCCTTTTTTTTTTTTTAAAACTCTTTTTGTTACGCAACATCCCCATAAACTAACAAAGAGACAAACCAACAAACAAACAAAAGTACACTTATCTTTTTGTCAGAAGGCAGTGGAAACGTCATCTGTGCCTCAGCAAAGAAATAAACAACCTCCTCAAATTTATTTACTGTATTTATGTAGTTTATGATGCTACTGTACTGTTGGGACTCAGCTTTTTAATCTAACATACAGACCTAAAATATATCACCTCTAAGGTCGTCTAGTATGAATCACTGGCGTATGAAAAGGGGGGATGTGCTTAATGGCAACAGTCATATCACTCTTCAGCCACGGATTGATTTTTTTATAGCTACACTAGCCATGAAGTCACATCTTCGTATTGCTGTCGGCGTTTCAAAATATCAGATTTTTTTCTTTCAGTAACCGTTTTTCTCACATATTCGTTCATTTCTAACGCGTTCTGGTTCTGCTGAGCAGGGATGCGGCGGGAACAACATGAAACTAAAGTTAATTCTAATGTGTTTCTACTTTCACGTCCAAAAGATCCTTGAAGAGTTTCCATCAGGCTGATGTGTCCTACAACAGTTTACACTCTGAACCTTTAACTCCTTCTCATAGTATTTCAGGAAATGAGCACAATGTCTGACAACACAAACTGATTCAAGCAAGAAAAGACAGAAATGCAGCTACTTGGGATTTACTCAATAAAGGACGTTTAACGTAAACTCAAAAGGATCAAAAAGACCAAACCCTTTGAGCTAAACAGCTAATTTTGCCACGTTTTAACCAACCTGATACAATCGCTTACCTGCTAACATGACCTAATCTGGTTTAGATGCTAAAACAGGTGGTTAGCTAACCTGCCAAACCCCATTTAGCTGCTAACCCAAACAACCGTTTAAGCCTCTAAACTGTTAGCAGCCAAACCAGATTAGGTCAGGTTAGCTAATAGTTCAATGTTTGGGTTAGCAGCTAAATGGGTGTTAGCTGTTAGCTAACCTCACACAATCCCATTTATCCCAAACATTGTCTGTTTTGGCCTCTAAACTGTTGGCAGCCAAACCAGATTAGGTCAGGTTGGCTAATAGTTCTATTTAGCTAACCTGACCTAATCTGGTTTAGCTGCCCAAGTTTGGGTTAGCAGCTAAATGGGTTGTGTCAGGTTAGCTGAGCTGAACTGTTAGCTACCCTTCATCAATTTGTTCTACTTGCTAAACGAACTATTGGCTAATCTAAACCAATCTATTTTAACCTCTACACAAATATCCACCTGTGTCAGGCTGATTGCAGTTTAGTGATCTGACTAGGTGTTGATTTGGGGTGATAATCTGTCTACCAGGCAGGCTGGATTAAGGTTGCTTCTGAGTCCATTAAACCTTTTTGGCTAGGTGGAAACAAACTCATGGGACCAAAAGTTGAAAACTGTTGCATCCACTTCCTTGCTGTTATTCCATATTCTTTTCCATCAATCAGCTTTTCCAAGTTTGTGCTCATTTCCTGAAATGTTTTGAGATTGTCTGAACTGATATCATGCAATTTAACATCAGTCTAAAGTGTTCTTTAATGAAAAGCCGGCTTTATACTCTCAACTACACCCCTGCACCTCAGAGCTTGGTGGGGAAAAATAAGGCTACGGTCACACCAGAAACTGGCAGAGCGAGATTTCTTCATGTGGCGTTATAAGTGGTAGCTAGCGGGGTAGCAAGCTAGCCAGTTCAACAACCAAAAGTAAAATACTATAACTTGAAGAATACACCTACTGCTGGCACACGATTGACTGCAAGCCATGCTGCATGAGTCAAAGGTCAATACTGTCACTGCAGTTTTGCTTTTTGTTAACGTTCACCAAGGTTTACCTGCACAGGAGGGCATTGTGCAAAACTGACTTCGCCGATTGCGACGACTCCATTCAAACGAATTAAACTTGGCGCTGTGATAAGAGCCGGTGTGACCGTGGCCTGAGCACAACAAACAGCCAACAGGAATACAAATATTACATCACCATCGAGCATTCAGTCCGTCAAACCTACCGGGCTCAACACAGTCAACTTGGCGCAATAGAAAAGGAAAAACTGTCCGTGATGGAAATGGGCTCTAGGCCTTGGCTTGTCTTATTGATTTTGTGGCGTTAAGTTCGTCCTCGCGTTACACATGAATATGCACCACAGGCTATATGGGAACCCTAATATATAGCCTGATACTGTGTCAGCACCCAGCAGGCACATAGTGCTGTCTAGGCCTAGCCTACTAAACATCAATAATTCATGGTTGACTTTAATACTGTGTAATTCCACGATTGTAAGCGGGCAAGGATCCATCAAATTTTCATCATTGTCATCGTTTCAGCTCGACGGCGTGTTGAATATTTCATGTTATCGACCTCCGGGTCAGGTCAGCGTGTGATTGGATGAGCGCTCCTGGAGGACGGCCTGCAGATGTCCCAGGAAGGCAAACCAGGCGGCCGTACAGTGACGTAGTAAAAATCCATTTTGGGTGTAGTTTTCTGGTGATGAATTCAAACTCTGTCCTTTTTGCTTTTTGAAGTGTTTTTTTTTCAGCGTCGAAGAGTAGCTATCACTCTTTTCTATTTTCTTTTTTCATGTGTTTTTCCTTTTTTTCTTCTTTTCACTTTGTGTTGTTTTTTTTAAATATCTTTTTCCTTGTTTCTGTTAAAACGCCAGCCAAGTCAGTATGGTGGGCAGTGTGGTTAGGACCAAGGCGAGGCCCCTGGCGTCGGCTGATCTGGGGGCCGCGTTGCCGCCGCCGCCACAGAGTTCAAACAAACTCCCACGGAAATCCAGGTTGCGGGACTCCTTTTTCAGTTTCTCCCAGAGGTCCGTCGCTCCCTCCTGGCAGTCCGCCAGCGCCGTCGTGGCACAGGAGTGGAAGTTATCCCAGTAACTGGCAGGAGAAAACACAGCAAGCGTTAACACCACAAGCTTATGACTGCAGTGGGAGGCTGGTTTTTAAACCGAATGCATCATCTACTCAGGAGGCAGAGCCAAGAGTGGAAGTCATCCCAGAATCTGGCATCACGGAAAACACAGGGAGGAAAAAGCTTATGAAGACACAGCCGGTGAAGTTTATATTCCAGTAAAACAACAGCTAAAGCAAGCGTGGAGCCTCGTGGTATATTACTACACTGTCTTTTCCATGAGTGTTGGGCAGAAGGACAAAAGACAGAATACTGACTCCCATTATGGTTGTTTTATTGGCTAATTCCAATATTTAAGACTCAGTATCTTTAACTTTAAGGTCAATAAATACATTGACATTTCTAAAATCGTGGCGATCGTCCTGCGCAGGAGGCTTCTTGTCACCACTCTGACTCTGTCTTTCAGTTTTAGGCCTTTTTATAAACCAAATTCAATCGATTCTCTTCACACTTGACTAAACACAGGTTTGCTCACAGGTGACTAAATTAAATGAAACAAGAGTGGGAGTCCTTCAGTGGCAAACGGTGGTGGAACGAAACGATTTACTCAAATACAATTTTGAGGTACTTTTCTGCTACTTTATACTTCTACTCAGCACATTAAATTCTTATGTGTATAGATGATGCATTGTTCTCTGTTAGACAACAGTAGTTCAACTTAGACTGAGGCAGAAACAAAAGAAGTGTCAGCTGACCAGACTTCAGTAATAAAATGGCGATAATTAAAACGCCTGAAATGTGGTTCCAACTGAGATTGTGATCTTCCCTCCCCCACCCTCCATCCTTCCCTTGCATCCTATCCTCCTTCCCTTCCTTTATCTTTCCTTTCCTCCAACCTTTTTGTATCTCCTTTCCTTTCATTGTCACCATCCCTCTTTTCTTCATCCTCCCTCCCTCCTCTCTCACTTCTTTGCTGGTATGTATGTTTTATTCATTCTGCAGCAGCATCGTCCTCTTTCTTCTTCATATCTTCTTCCTCCTTCCTCTCTTACTTCCTCTTTGCCCTCATTATTCTATGTCCTTTATTTCGTTTTTTCTATTTTATGTTTTATTCCGCCGTATTACTTTGTCTTTTTGGGCTCCGTCTCGCTTCTCCACCTTTCATCTGTTCATCTTTTTTTAATTCCTTCCTCCTCCCAGTTAACGTAAAGATGACACCAGCCTGCTCTCTCTCACACACACACACACACACACACACAGCGTATCTAATCCAATCTTCCAATCTGCTCTTATTGATGTTGACCTCCTGAACCGAGCCGTGTCGATGCTACATCTCTGAGCAATTAACGTGTGTGTGTGTGTGTGTGTGTGTGTGTGTGAGAGGAGGCGTATTAGCGCGTCCCTCCTGCCACGCCTCAACACCGCTGTGATGGAGCTGTCACTGAATTAAAAAATCGTGTGTGTGTGTGTGTGTGGAGGGGTGGGGGCTTCCTGCTGCAGCGTGCCATCTGGTGCCCACCCGGTCTGGGTGGTGGGGTGAAAGGGGGATAAAAGGGGTTTGTGGGGGGGTCAGCTGGCTAGCACATATGCACACTCCCCAACTGCAGCCCCCAAACCTCAGCTTCCCCCTCAGGGTTTGCAGTTAAATCACTCATATTATTTTCTCTGTTAGATCAAGAATCAAGAGAGCTTCACCGTCTCTCAGCTGCCACGAACTGCAAAAGTATTTTAAAAGTCAGGCAATAAAAGAGAAAAGACAATTGAATAAAGAGGCTGCACTGCAAATATAATTTTGTAATGTTAAAAACAAATTAAAGGCAACGGGAGAAAAAGGGCTTGTTGGAGGGCTGTAGAATGCCTGGGGTAAGCTTTGCCTGAGAAGACAAGTTCAGGGGCCCTAACGCCCCACATTAGATTGGCGAAGAAGGCAAAGACTGATTTTATTTGACCTGAGTTTGTAACAGCGGGCCTGAATGTGACTATTTTATGAAGAAAGTAGCTGCAATCAGAAGTTTTTGGAAATCCATCCAGTTTGACTTTTCTTGCACATATTCCTGTGGTACTTTATGTTCATGATACATGATTATTCTCTCCGTTATACCTTTTTATACTTTATACACTATAGGATTTTTAAGGTTCCTGTGTTTTTTAAGGAAAAATGCTCAAATCCACTAAGTCAAAGTCAGAATCACTGAAACAAATAGCACCTCAGTGAAACGTATCAAGAGTAAAAATAAATGATACAGCAGAATGGCTTTCCATGTCATAATATTATGACACTTTATAAATTATTACTGATGCATTAACATGTAAGCAGCATTTTAATTTTGTAATGATGTAATATTTTGTCTTTTCAGGCGTCTGTTGCTGCTTCAGTGGTACTCCTCCTCCTAAGGGTAAGGCCAGACCTGGTAAGGTGTTTCTGCTGATAATATCCTAACCCCCCCGAGTGTATGTGTGTTTTGTGGTAAACACACCTGCAGATCTTGTGCAGGTTCTCCCTGTCATCCAGGTCCTGGGGATAGTTGGCCATGTTCTCCCCCAACTGAAGCAGACAGTCTGAGAAACCTTTAAACACAGAGTCACATTGGCCAGCACTGACCAGCACCGTCTGCAGCACGGAGACTGCAGGGGGAGGAGGAGGAAGAGGAGGAGGAGGAAGAGGAGGAGGAGGAGGA
>LKNJ01002485.1:47398-61232 GCA_002120245.1 Maccullochella peelii
GAGGAGGAGGAGGAGGAAGAGGAGGAGGAAGAGGAAGAGGAGGAGGAAGAGGAGGAGGAGGAGGAGGTAAGGAAAAGAGGGAGGGGGAGGTGAGGAAGATAAGAGAGAAAAAAACAGCATTTTAGATGAAAGAAAATCACAAAGAGCTTCTCTGTTCGATGCCTTCTTGCAGGTAAAAAGGCAGGCTTCTTCTGATTGGCCACATCTGTGTTTTCCTATTGGACGAAACAACAAAACATCAGGACCACCTCCCTCCCTATATGAGGTACCATCTTAAAGAGTTCCCACAACTTTACATCTTCTCTTTGGTGCCGACATTCCTCCAAACTAAAGGAGTACTTTCACTTTTAACCTCATTTCAGTGTTTTTAATATCATATCCAACAAACGTGTTAAAACGTGTATAATATCTTTAAATTGACTTTAAATTAAGCTTTTTAAAAGTACAAACTTGCCACCACATCCTTTAAGTTTTATTTCACTCTGTCTCAGGTTAACGTTTGGGTTAATTGGTTATCAGATTAAATAACATGATGTGTCTTTCTGCACAAATATGGGAAGAAAAAGACAGAGAGAGACACTAAAACAGCCTTTTAACCAAAGCAGAGACTGAAAACTAGATGCGCTAAATAAGCTTTATGATACAAAGTCGACACACACAAACCAGAAAATATTTAACTTTCAAGATGAAAGAAAAGCCAAAACTATGTTTTACGATGCTTTTGTAAAATATGTATGAGAATCTTTTGTGGGAGGCTGTTTGCAAAGTAACTATAAGCTCCAGAAGCCAAAAGTCACAAACTCAGGAACTGGAGAAACCGTTTCTTCAGCTAATTCCTCTAAAGCATCCAAGTTTGACACTGAAGACTGCAGTTCGTAAAGACAGTGAACATTGATGACTGGTTCTCCAGAATCAGAAGTTGCTTGCAAAAACATACAACAGTTGTTAAATGCTAACAACATAACTTGTAATTGTTCAGATTTTACTAGAAAGTGCAGCAGCTTCTCATGTAGCTTAGAATATATACAGAAAACTCGGGTATCGTGTTGCAGGAAAGATCAATGAAAAGCAGTACATTTCTGAATGGAGGCTGGTGCAGAGAAAGGCCCCTGATTAAAGTCTGGTTTTGGGACCTGCTCAGTGTTGATCTGACACTGATGTACTGATGGTTAAAGCAGCCACTGTTTCTGCAAACTTCTGAATGACACTACGCATTGATCAGTCTGTCACTGATAGAACAGCTGCTGTTACAGTTGCCAGTTTATTAGGAACACCTAGCTAAAACAAATGCTAATACAACAGTCCTGCAGTAAATCCCCCTTCATGAAGGTTATAATGCTCAATTTTTACGGCATTATACAGAGAGGTGTTTCTGTCATTTAACCAACCCTCACTGATATAACTGGGGTGGACAAAATAACAGAAACACCTCTCTGTAAAAACGCAGTGAGGTTCAACAGCACTACAAAATGATAACACCTCTGAAACAGAAACCGAACACTAAAACCTTCCTGAAGGAGGATTTACTTAAAATGAGACTGCATTCGTTTTAGCTAGGTGTACCTAATAAACAGTGTATATGTCATCACGTCTAAAACAGCATTTCACACGTGGTATTTCTCATGTACTAAAACTTCACATGATGGAGGCACGTGTGGTTTTTGGACATTTAACATAACTGAACGTGTGTGATCAGGCAGTGTCAGCCTCCTCCCTAATTACCTTCAACAGAAAGAACAACTATAAAACACAACACGGGGTTGCCAGGTCTGACACGCCCCCACCCCCCTCCAGCCAGTCACACACGTGCACTAACACGACACACACGCCCCTTTACATGACCTCTGTTAACTCAGACTGTGTGTGTGTGTGTGTGTGCGTGGTTCATTAAGCAGGGGATCGGGCTGATTGATTGGTTTGGGTAATAACACGCCTGCTGTCCGGTTCCAGTCGATCAAACTGGACTAACACAGCGTGACGTGTAGGACGAGACACGGCTGTTAGAGGAGGATGAGGGGGATGAAATCTCTTCATCCCGACTGCAACACTACGGAGAAATACTACTATAAAAACTACATGTGTTTCTACTGGTCGTATCGTGAGAGTCACTTACTCAGTAAATGGGTTCATACTGATCTTGTACTGCTACATCTTCCCTGTGGCATCCCAATAATATATTCCGATAACATGTCAATAATGTCTCAGTGTATCATCACACTCTTATAACATGTCAGATTCATAATGACGGTTTAAAACAAACAGGATCTAAAAAGATGCAGCAGAAACACAGATACTGACTGTATTTCAAACAGCCGACTATACTGGCAGTGCGTACTGATTTGGCCAAAATGTATCATGTAGCATGAAAATAAAAGCAAAATCTGCAGTATGCCACAAATACCCCGGATGTCGTATTGATTCTGGAAAACTCTCCAGTGTGCATCAGACCAGTCTACCTCGCCTGCTGTGTCCCACAATGCAAAGCGCTGGCGGTGGTTTGCCGTTAAAATAAACTTACTTACGCACTTATTTCACCTCAGCAGTCACTGAAATCTGTTTCTGAAAAATAAGCAACCGAGCTGCTGAATCTTCACTCAGATCAGATTTTAAAAGTACACTAACTGATCCGACTGCTAGCCTGTTAGCTTACTACTGTACTTTCCCATTGAGGTTAGCGAGTTGGCTAACATTAGCTTACAGCCTGTGGTAGCTCATTAGCCGCCAGCGTCTAGCGTTTCCAACAAATGCTGTTTAATAAACGGAGCAGGGAGGTCTGAGGTGCTGCAGTCAGACCCTTATTGTTGCTGTTAGCCGTGCTATTGTTTACTTCCGCTTTCCAAAACTGGAAAACGGCTAAGCCTGGCCTAGCATGCTGCAAAATAAACCGATTTGACAGTTTCATACTGCATCCTACTATGACGAGCAGTATGTGCTACATACGTGTGTAGTAGGCGGGTTCGAATACAGTCATTGTCTTTTTTTTATTCAACTCAAATGTCTTCTTTGTCAAAACCTAGCGCCTACATCACCCACAATGCAACTTGACCACACAACAGTTCAGTCAGATATTGGTGTATGTCCCTTTTTAAGGTGACCTTCATAGTACATTATTGATCTTCTAGTAACACTGCATGGTGCTATAATCTATGGTAGCCGACAGAGCTCAACACACTGCAAATAAAGAAAAGATCGTCACCACTTTGACAACATATATATGTTAATAAATCAAACGAAGCAACTTGATTTGCCAATTTGAGAAGACTGAAGAGGCACACAAGCAAATGCAGCAGAAGTTTCCAGGGGACGCCAAAAACCAATGAACACGCTATTAATTCATAAAAGGCTAATGCTAGACGCGTACAGCAGCTAACATCACAATGCCATCGCCAGGCACGAACACTGAAATTGGCAGCAGGTCCTCCAACGTAAACGACAGAACAGGCCGTTTGCCAATGACTCCCAAAAACGACATTTACAGGCATACTGGACCTTCGTTGTCATGGTAACAACAACACGTGATTAATGTTGTGAAGCGGTCACAGTTTGGTTAAGTTTAGGCACCAAAACTACTTGGTCAGGTTTAAGAAAAGACCGTGGTTTGGGTGAAAATAAGGAAGTTAAGTTACGTACGTTATCATTATTACGGCCACTAGAGGTCGCTGCCTAACAATAAACGTGAACATGGGTCGTAATAAGCTGCTCGCACAGACGAACTATACGGACGTATTTTTGGGAGAGAATATTGGACACTTCTGCAAAACCCCAGATTTTGTCCAAAGATGTTTTTAACATTTTTTGCTTTCTTACCTTATTTGCAACTTCAGTGTGAAAGATCGCGGCGAATAAACTATGTTTGAGTTATGGTTCGGTAACTAAAACACTTGATCAAGAGAAGTCCAGTGGTGGAAAGTAACTAAGTACATTTACTCGAGGACTGTACTTCAGTGCAAATACTTTACTTGAGTGTTTCCATTTTATGGTATTTTATACTTCTATTCCATCTCAGAGGGAAATATTGTACTTTTTACTGCATTACATTTGTGCATGTCCTTCTTAAGAAAAATACCTAAATGCAAACATCCACATTAATGCAGCAGGAATATTAATCCAGAAACGTCAACACTTTTACTGCAACATGAGTACTTTTACTGCTGATACTATAAGTACATTTTTGCTGATAATACTTTTTATTTAAATAAGGTTTTGAATGCATGACTTTTACTTGCAGTGGAGTATTTTCACAGTGTGGTATTAGTACTTTTACTTCAGTAAAGTATAATAATGTTCTTATTGTGTCTTAGAGCTGCGTTTTTATCACCTGTGTATCAACGTGTTTTTGGAGCCTTGTAGTTTTTATTTGATATTCATGGATTAAATAAATATGAAAGTCTTAATGCTTTAATATTTGGATATATTTGTATTCTTTATAATCAGTCTGTATGGATGAATGAGAGTCCCCCCCCCCCATGGAGGAGGCATTACATCATCTCAAACGTGCTGCACGCGCTTTCTCTCTGCAGCAGTTATTTTAGTTCAGCTCCAAACAAGCTCACCGAAAAATGCAATATTCTCACTATTTCATTAACTTTAATCACCAAAAATCTGCTTTTATTCACAAAAATCTGATTCTTACATTATTTTTCCTTCATGCTTTTTAAATAAATAATTAGTAATATAAAATATAAATACATGTTTCTATTTTTATGTGCAAAAGCAGCGTTTTTACACTGCAACCACTAAATGTGATTTATTTTTATTATTATATTTGACATTTTCTCGTTTTTTATTCGTTTATTCGTTTTTTTTTTGTCGCCTTTGTCTTTTTATATTCTCAGATCCCCAAAATCATCTTTCATCTTTTTATTTTTGTGCTCCACCTTTAAAAAAATAAAAAATTTTAAAACACATGTTCCTCCCTCATCCACCGCTACCTCCATCTTTTTATTTATTTTTATTTTATTTTATTTTATTTTATTTGGTTCCGGTGTTTTGTTTTTTCTTGTTTGAGTGAAACCAGGAGTCCCGACACGCGCACACAAACGGGGACGCGCACAGCATTTTCGTTCACGCCTCCCATCAAGCTCGCACTCATTCACCCCCCCCCACACACACACACACACTGTTGCCTGCAGTGCCTCGATGCCAGAAGCAGCGTGTTGTAGCTTCCAGCAGACACACCCACCGCCGACACACGAGGCCATTTTTCGCGCGTAAAAATAACCAAAAAACACAAATTACAACAATAAAAACAGTTCGACTCGTCGTTAAATAACTGCTGATAAAAAACGAGTTCAACAAAATGTTAAAACGCATTAATTTCACATATTTAAAGACGTATTTTTAATATTTGTGCGGTAAATTAATTTTCTCTGGATTTGTGCTGCATGTCTAAAATTATGTTTTGGCGCGTTATCTGTGTTGATGAGACGCACAAATCTGCTGCCGCCGCGCGCCAAACCTGCGCTCACAGCAGCCAATCGATTAAAATAATAATAATAAAAGTAAAACACAATAAAATACGAAAACACTTCAAACCAGATAATTGCTGCAAGAGGAGGATTTAGATCCGAGTACCCAACGAACCCGAGTCCGCACGAGGCTGATCCGAAAATAAATGGGAAGGGGGGGGGTATTTGAAATGCAGACTAATTAATCGATTTAATTCGATCTCTCCTCCAAGTATCAATCAGTTTGTGTGAATAACTTGAGCAGCTTTTTGCCCTCATGTGCTCGCCTCATTCAGAGCGACTGGGATCTAAAATAAAACCTCCAAACAGGCAACTAACGCACATTTCTCTTTATTTCTCTTTTATTTCTCTTTATTTCTCTTTTATTTTCTCATCTGTTGTTTCTGTTTTCAACATGATTTCACTCATCTCTGCCTCCCGAAGCCTCCCAACACCAACCCTCTCTCTCTCTCTAACAATAGCAGCGGGGAGGATTCTGCGTCTTGAATAATTCAGCGTTTCTCTCTGCCACCACACACACACGCACGCACACACGCACGCAGAGCCCTCCTCCACAGCGTCGTTATGCAATGCAACAGCAGAAAACAACATCCATCTCCATATTTCTCTTGTTTCATATCAGATATTTGCCTTTTCATTTGGTTCCTTTCCAGATATTAGACGGGTCCAGGAGGCGGGTTTCCTCCTGCAGGATCTGTTGTATTAACCCCCCCAGACCCCCCATGGTAATATCAGAAAGCTCGTTTTTTTTTATTTGATTATAAAACCTAAAGAAAATAATTAAATTAGCACCGTGCAGGTTTAGCTTCCCATCGTGCACGAGGCGGCCGTTTTGTGCGGGCATGCACCGGAAACGAAGGCGATTAACGAACCTTTTCATTTCAGTTTTCGTTCAGATAAAAAACAGATCAAATTAATAAGGAGATGATTTCACCCTCCGGACAGCTTGTGTGCTGGTGCCGCTGCCTCCCTGCAGCTCCGCACACTGCGGCGGGAAGGACGGGTCCCGCAGAACCGACAAACCGGGAGAAAACGGCTCCGGTTGCACATTTTTAACGGCTACTTTCTGTGATTTTTCTACTCCGGTTAAAGGCGCGTTTGCAGGGCCGCTTTTTTTCTTCCTCTTTAGCTTCTCTAACGCTGCAGGAAAAAACACCGAAAAACAAAAAATCTGACCGACGTGAAACCAAAACAGCTGCCGCTGTTTTAACGTTAAAACCGCGAAATAAATTGTCTAAATAAATTCAACAAATGTCTCCAGTTTGGGACAACCGAGGTGCAGAGAGGAGGGGGGAGGGAGGGGGGCATTCCCCTTGTTAGCGCGCGCGCACACACACACACACACACACACACACACACACACACACACGCACTCCAAATGTGAAGTGCAGCCCCGTTAAAATGAGCCGCCGCTGCTGCTTCATAACGACCCAAATCAACAGCAATAATATTAAATGTGACTTAAAAAATATGTTATCATCAAAAACGAAGTAAAGTTTTTAAACCTAAAAATAACCAAAATTCAATGGCCTATTTAAACAAAACTGCCTTTTTTCCTGCTGCTGATTCAGGAACTATCTCCCCATAAAACTCGTTGCAGTGATTTTCTTTCTGCCTTAAATTATTAGTAAAAAAATCACCTTCATGTCTCAAAATGAGCCACAAAATATAAGACACCATATTTCTGCTGTTTCAAACACAAGAATTTCGTTTCTCGTCCTGGAAACCACCAAAACACTATTTTCTGGACAAATAAATCGCGCATTGTGTCGCTACAGCAGTTTTATTCTTCTTCGTTGGATTTCTGCAGGAGACATTCACTCACCTATGTGTAGAGCTAGAAAGAGTGCGAGGCATTTGGAGGACCAGGTTACTCCCATCCTCTGCGTCCTCCTCTCACCATGAGAGCAGAGATTCAGAAAGTTGGAGAGCAGCTGAGGAGGAGCCGCGCATTCCCCGCAAGACACCCGCAAAAAGAACAGCTACATCCAACACTCTCTTCCTCCTCCTCCTCCTCCTCTCTTCTAATTCTTCTTCTTCTTCTTATTTCTTGTCTTTCCTCGGTGAGTGTGTGAGTGTGTGTGCGCGCGCTGTTCTTCTTCTTCTTCGCTCTCTGCCGCGCGCTGCTCTGAGCCTCCTGCCTGTTTTACGCGTCTGGAGAGAAAAGAGAGAGAAAGCCCCTCCCCTCTGTCTCTCTCTCTGCCTGTCTGTCTCTCTCTCTCTCTCTCTGTCTCTCTCTCTGCCTGTCTGTCTCTCTCTCTCTCTCTGTCTCTCTCTGCCTGTCTGTGTCTGTCTCTCTCTCCTCATTATTCAGTTATTCTGATTTCATCACATCCTTCAGCTCCTTCATAATTCATTTCATTTTTTTCATTTTTTGTTGTGAGCTCACAAGTCCTCACTTTCAGCTAAAACCCCCAAAAATCACACAAAATGACATCATTTATTATTATAAAATCACTTCTTTCTTTCAAATCTGGAAAATTGTTCATTTATTTTAACGTTTACCTCGTGAATAATCTGCTACCGTTGACTGTGGAAGGTGGAAACATTTTCACTTACCTGCTTTTTTCCCAGAGCTTTCAGCTGCATCTTACAGCCTTCATCCATTCATTCATTAAAAACAACATGCTGAAAGCTCTGGGGAAAAGGGGAGGTTTTTTGAAGCCATTAAAGGTGTAAAATGTGCAACAACTTCATCTGCTGAAGAAGATCTTGAGCGATGATTGAAAGCTCCACAACAGCTGCTAAATAGACCGTTTACCAACTGCTGTTTTTACAACGTCAAGAAAAACTTTAAGAGTCAAATTATGAACCTGTTATAATTATTAACATATTGAATTCTTATTTATTTTGAGTGTTTGATTTATTAGTTACACCTGTTCAAGATAATCTAATCCATAAAGTCGACTGTTATGATGCCTTTAATGTTCTGGTATGTAAATGAGAGCTGTTGGTATCAGGGCCGGGGGGGGGGGGGGNTCAAGAAAAACTTTAAGAGTCAAATTATGAACCTGTTATAATTATTAACATATTGAATTCTTATTTATTTTGAGTGTTTGATTTATTAGTTACACCTGTTCAAGATAATCTAATCCATAAAGTCGACTGTTATGATGCCTTTAATGTTCTGGTATGTAAATGAGAGCTGTTGGTATCAGGGCCGGGGGGGGGGGGCAGTCGGGCCCTCAGGAGTTGGAAATACGAAGAACTCACGTTAAATTAAAAATGGTGCCGTTTGCTAAAAATGTGCTCGAAAAGGCAGTCTATAACAAAATGACAAACTGCTTCTACATAAATTATATAAGAAAATAATAATTTAATTGAATTAAATGAATCACTTCTTATTGTTTTATAATATTAACATGTTTTTATTGGAAACAAACAGAGCAGCCACACAAACAATATAAGAAGAAAAAGAAACACATTCTAACAAACAGGAAGTTGCACAAAGTAAATCTCATTGTGACGGACTGAAATTACAGAAATAGATATAGTAATAGCTTAGCTCTTAGCTTTGAGTTTAGTTCAAGAAACATTATCATTATTATTTCTGCAAAAAAAATAGCTCTCTTAGGATCCGGCTGAATTACCGTTTTGAAAAAATCTGACAGTGTTTTGAAGATTGAAATCCCTAAATTTCTTATTTTCTTTGGTGTTTTTTGTCATATATACGGATATGCAGTGATGGTTGCTGGGTAATATGGATGTTGATGTTGTCCACTGAAGTCTCTGTTCGATTGAGACAATACAATATACGGTTCATAACTAGTAACCAGCGTGTACTGGGGCCTGTTATAACGACGTTACGCCACCTCAGTATAATGTAGTCCACAACAACTCTGATTTCCAAACGATGTCGGCAGAAACTGAACATTTTAAACTTTGTAAAGACCAGTGTGTCTGACATTCATTAGTTTAAATATGAATCTGTCGGTTAGGGTTTGGGACGGATCATGGTTCAGTTTCCATCACTGGCACCTCCTCACACACGCTATGAGAATAATACAACAAGCGTAAAGGAATATTAATGTGTCAGATGTTCAGTATGAATATTAATTATTGATTATTCTTTATGTAAAGGAAGCTGTGTCTCAATTCAGATACTTCCGTTGGTACACTTCAATGTAGTACACTGTGTACTTACTTAGTGCGTTCATTTTGACAGAGTAGTGTTGTTTCAAATCCAACACAGAAACAACGATCCCAACACTCCTTCTTCTCTTCATGGCGAGTTGCAGCCGGGCGGAGCATTATCACCAACATTTGACCGCGATTGTCGCCCGCTAAAATATCTGCAGACTTGTTTGCTCACTTGACTTCAGTTCAGTGTTATTAAAAATGAACGTGCTTTTACTTTTAGCCGTAACAGCCGCCATTTTCATATGTTGGTGGTCCCTTCCCTTCCGCTACCTAGCCAAGATGGCGACCACAGTGCACTGCGCTTTGACAAAACTGTCAGTGTGAACGCACATGTTTTACTACTGCAGGAGGATTTCCACATGTGTGACTGACCTTTGACCTTTTATATGAGAAACACACACACACACACAGCTCAGTGAATCCTAGAATGAATGAGGTCACTCAGGAACATTAAGCAGTGATTCCCAAACAGAAGTACTTGTACACCAGCAGGTACTTCTGCAGTTTTCAGTTTTTGGAAAGTTTGGAGTAACTTAACTGATTTGAAAGAAATACAAATTATAATTGAATAAAAACAAACGTGTGTTTAGGACACACAAATAAGCTTTAGAATATTTATCATCATAATAACCAATAAACTCGCATGTTGGACAGAAAAGTATTGTATTTAAATACAGTTTTGAGGTACTTGTACTTCACGGCATTATTTCCATTTTATGCTACGTTATATCTTTTTCACTACAATTCAGAGGGAAATACTTTTTTGGCTATATTTACTATATATATTTATTTTACAAATTAATATTCTACATACACACGGTGTCAGCAGCTTCTGAAATACGATGTATTATTAAGAATAATTTACCCAACAGTATGTATGTATTAAAATGCTGCTTGCATGTTAATGTTCAATAATAATAATAATTAAGTATTTGTATAATATATTCAGCATATTGGGAACTTTTGTTACTTTAACTTTTACTTGTAGTGGAGTTTTTATAAAATGTCTTATTATTATAGAATCATTAATGTGCCAGATGTTCAGTATGAATATTAATTAATTAAATGAGAACAATGTAAAAGGACGCTGCACACTGAGGTGCTGAAGAGGATTGAATGAGAGATCTCACATGCACGGACTAAAGTGTGTGTGTGTGTGTGTGTGTGTGTGTGTGTGGGGGATCTCGTCTCCTCCTGCTGATGTCAGCTGAATCTGAAACAAACCGACTCTCTCTCTCTCTCTCTCTGTCTCTCTCTCTCCTGCATATTAACACAGATGTTTCCCTGAGGCGTTGCAGTGCTGCAGCAGGACACACACACACACACACACACACACACACACACACACACACAGTAATTGGGTCTCTCTGGACAGTTTCCAAGCGTCTCAAATCTGAAAACCTTTAACTTGTGGACAGACAGGAAATGGCCAGATGTGTGTGTGTGTGTGTGTGTTTGACCTTTAAAATCACGATCCGTCGCTGTTTTCTTGTCCCTTCCTGCTATTCCCAGAGCTGTGAGCTGGGAAACCCTTGCAGCCAACCTCAACTGGAAACAGCCAGGCCTGCCACCCTCTCTCCCTGCATTGTTGGACCAGGTCCTGGTACTTGGTGGCTTTCCTGTCCGAGGCCTCTTCGCATCCATCTTCCCACAGGACTGTCAGCTCTGAGTCAACTGTAAAAGACAATCCTCTGACTGTTACTGTACTGCATTTCAATTAGTGCATGTTGAAATTTTGGTCAGCAAACTTACTCTTGTAAACCTGCGTTTTCTGGCCCCAATTTATTATGCCCACTAGAACCACTAGATGGTGCTGTAGCTACCGCTCCTCCACAGGAAGCTACTCGGTATAGGCCACCACATTGTTATGTTAGCCTAGTGTACTGCCCAAGCTACACTACAAGGTGTCTGCCAAAGCAACATCGTAGCCAACCACATTTGCTTCATTGTACAAGACAAAGTGCTTTATCTCGCCCTCCATTCCAGATACAAGAATGGAGAACCCCTGTGTAGAGCAGTTTATGATATTATATATTATTATATATAACCCCTACATGGGGATACAGGTACAAATACATCGTTTGAATACATTTTGAGTAACAAGAACATTGTTAGCTGGCAGTTTGTATAGCTAGCTAGCTCTGTTAGCATTTCTTTCCCTCTTCAATAACTTTTAATTGAACAAAATGATGAAAAATCCAGAGAATAAAATGCCAGGAGGAGTGAACAACCCCACTACTGAGAATTTGCACGTTACAGACTGCCTAGCATGTTAGCAGTTAGCTTGCCAACTACAGCAGTTAGCCAAGTCGCTCTGTGAGTTGTCACTACTACTCTATATAGTAGTACTATATTTATGTTTTTATTGAAATTCTACTAAATAACTAAGTTGGAAATTTAAAAAATGTTTGGATTTTGTACATTTTTCATTGGTGTCAGGCTGTTAGGGCTCAACAGCCTCTAGAATTGCCACTGGGTGTGCTGTAAGTTTAGGCACAAGAAAACAAAGAGGGCCGCAGTATTTCGCAGGCCAGCCCGTAATTTTTTCAAACAAAGCATTGTAAGTATTGATGACCCCAGTATGTTTAAAACCCTGACTCCATCTCTACCTGCAGCTGGAAACTCCTCCAGAAATAACTGTGTGTGTTAGTGGTGACAATGTGACACCTGCTTCACACCAAACTTCATTCACTTTTCTGTCACTTCTGCAGCTCACCTTTTGCTCACATTTAACACCATCCGTGTCCTGTAAAAACCCTCTCAAACTA
This sequence comes from Maccullochella peelii, assembly GCA_002120245.1. Taxonomy (NCBI): domain Eukaryota; kingdom Metazoa; phylum Chordata; class Actinopteri; order Centrarchiformes; family Percichthyidae; genus Maccullochella; species Maccullochella peelii. Next base: position 59,775 of record LKNJ01002485.1, read on the forward strand.
GCCTGTGTTTTTATCCTGAATATTGCATTATTTTAAGACATAAGAGGTTATTAAAGCGTATAAATCACTACTAATTTTGCAGCAGTTATGAGTTTTCCGCTGAGGTTTTGGCTGTTTCTGCATGTAAGTGTTGGCGCTTTGACACAGACAGGTTTCACTGATCCAGCTGGGAGGTGGCATAATAAGGACACACCATGCATAATACATCATAACTATCGATTTCCAGGGGGAAAGTCTCTGAGGGGGGCGTGTGGGTGGGGGAAGGCCGATGATGTCAGCCAAACGGCTCCTTCAGTTCAATGAGGAGGAGCATGAAGAGGAAGGAGGAATGACGTCACAGCAGCAAATTCTTCAATGGGTGTGTGTGTGTGTGTGTGTGTGTGTGCAGGCTGCAGCATCCATTTATCATCACTGCCTCCATTTGTTTTCTCAGTCAGCGGTGCCATCTGGTGTTAAAAACACAAAAGAGCAGCTGTGAGAGCGACCAGCTCATCTCCAGCTCTTTCTTTTTGTTTTTAGCAGCAGTGCAAAGTAACTACGTACATTTAATCAAATTCAATTTTGAGGTACTTGTACTTTTCTTGACTGTTTACATTTTCTGCTACTTTATATTTCTGCTCTGCTACAATTCAGAGGCAAATATTGTAGCTTTTACTGCTTATTATTTAATAACTTTCCTTCCCTTACAGATTCAGAATAATAATTTAAAACCACCTTTGGTGGACAAGTGTAGATATGATGTCTGAGTGACCATGACACATTTGGTGCCATTTGGTCTATAAGTGGCACTCTAGCAGCATCATCTATCTATAAAGGAAGGAATCTCTGCCTGTCTGTGTGTATGACTGTCAGAACGGGTGCTGCACTAGTAAACAGTAAAAGATGCACTCATTTAATTTCAAAAATTGTTTTTATAGCTTTTCGATATGTTAATAAAAGGCTCAAAAGTATATGATTAAAGCGTTTGTTCATCTACCTTTAAGTAAGAGCATGTTATTTTGTGTTGCCTCCTGACTGCTGATTGATCTATTAAAATCACAGATATTGACCTTTAGAACAGACTTGTTGTCACTTGAATCTGGAGTCGTCTCTCAGCTTCACTTCGTCTCTTATTTATCAATTATCCATGGCTGTGTGCAGGAGGGTTTGCTAATCCCTGCAGGATAATTACAGGGCTGCCTCGGTACAAAGCGCCTGTAGAGGCTGTAATTGGCAACACACTGCTGGGTATTGACTCGTTCTCCCAGGGTGCCGATGCGCCGTTTCTTCTGCTGCTCTGAGATGCTCAGCTCATTTCTGGACCAAACCTCTGAGGAGGTTTCTCAAGTTTAGACAAAAGGAGAATAACTCAATATCAGGACTTTGTCTGCAGAAAAAAAACACTCTAGTTCTTCCATTTCCTGTTTTTAAAAAACTAATTTCTTTCCTTGTGTGTGTCTTTACAATCACCACAAGGAT